>JAKXYG010000485.1:0-211520 GCA_025895645.1 Cardicola forsteri
CTACATGTCGTATAAATATGGGAAATAATGAAGAGGTGACCACGTCACCAACCAAATGAATGAATGAATGAATGAACCGTTTAATATCGAATCAATTAACAAACTTTCAAATCACATATATTTTGCAACTATCTGCTTCAATGTTTCAAAATGTACGTACATGTGGTTGCAATTTGTTGCAACTTCGCCTTATTGGTTGATTGCATAATATTGTAACAATCAATAGGATTTAGAGGACGATGGTAGAATTGTTTTTGGTTTGTACACTAAGTGTATGATCAGGAGTGCTAATAATAATAATCCAAATATTTTGAGGTTCAATTTGTATTCGTTTCATTTAAGATTATGCCAATCATCCTGAGTGAAGTTGATAAAGTTTCCTCACTATTCCTCCTCCATGTGTGGTGCATCCTGGACTAAGTGCCAACAAGCATCTAGACTAATAACAGCAGGAACCGAGTGCACAACGGTATAACTGGGCTTTCACTGGATTCCCGTTTAGTAACTAGGTGCTAGCATTTGCACCCATCATACTTAAAAGGTATCTCAAGGCAACTGTTTACCATACGTGGATTCGTCAACCGGCGTCAAATCTAAAGATATCCTCATTGCAAGGAAGCGCTTTTCTAGCCAAAAAAACGCCATTTATCCCTTCAAGTTCAATTCACATCCGACAACCTTTTTGTATAGGAATTTGGGAAGCTATTCAACTCATATTATGTTATGTTGTGTTTATACGGTATATAGAAAGATTAAATACGATGGCCTTATAAGGGTAATAAAGTTTCATAGCTAATAATCGGCAGCCTCATCAATCTTTGCAAGCAGAGAGGCCATCACAAAAATGCCGCCTATTAACCAAAAAACTTTGTAATTCTTTTACGTTTGTTACGCTTATCAACCCATCAAAGTCGATTGTAAGTTGGTGGCAAAGTAAACTGATTTCTCTATAATTAGCGGGGTCTGTTGTGTCTCCTTTCTTGTCGATTGGGATTATAATAGCTTGTGTCCATGCTTCTGGAATTTTCTCTTCTTTCCAAATGGAGTTTATCAAGGAGTATAAATCTTGTATAATATTTATCCATACTTCATTAATTCCAAGTTTAAATAGTTTCTCGAATTCCTGTACGAAAAGGTTGTCAGATGCGAATTTAACATGAAGGAATAAATCAAGTTTCTTGGCTAAAAAACCGCTTCCTTGCGACGACGCCAGTGTTTACAGGAATCGACGAGGCGATCTTCTTTAGGAATGGCGCCGGTTGATGGATCCACAATCCCAACGGGAAATAGTTACGTTGAGATACCTTTTGAGCATCTTGATTGTATGCTAGCACCCATTCACTGAAAGACCAGTTATACAGCTATTCACTCGGTCTCTACTGTCTAGATGCCTGTTGGCACCTAGTCCAGGATACACCACCTAAAGGATGAACAGTCAGGAATATCACCATCATTGGAAATTGTTGACTTTATTGAGCATTGCTCAAATCCTCATGATTCCATCACCAACAAACATTGATAAATTATCAATCAGTTATACATACATTTCACATAGACTCTAAATTCAAGCCAAAAGTAGAATCGATTACCCCATCAACAAAAGCAACTTACGTTTGTCGTGTCATCTTCGTTAGATTGCTTGGTCAATTCCAGTTGAGTATAACAATAGATGCCTTTGGGATCCAAATATTCGTTCTTATTCGTTACCACAAATTCGCCATAAGTCGCTTGCAAGTTGGTCGACGCCTTGCACTTAGATTGAATGAAAGGATGTTGTTTCGATGGCCAATAGACAGCACATTTTGACCGTTGACCCTCAAATAATCTAATCAAAATGTTTTAAAGATTAATGGTTAAGCTACTTATAAGTAGTTTGGAATTGTTTGTAAAAATAATAATATGCTGTTAAGCGATATGAATAGAACGTGTATTTGTGAATTAATATGAGATAGGATTAATTGTCAAGCCTTTACATACAAAACCATTTTGCGTTAAAATTAAGCACTGGGGACAACATTAGCAACATAATTTGCAAAGAACGAATAGGCTGACAAAACGATTGCATGTGTTCGAACATTTTGCCAAAATATTTGTTTAATCCATGATGAGACGTTAATTAAATCATCCTAAACGGTTATTAGTCAAGTTTGTCGTAAACGATCCTTTTTGCCACCATCAATATTAAAGCCGTTGTTGTTACTCCTTCGTGGAACGGTAAACGTAGAATTTGACCGACTAATTTTCTTCGTCTAATCTGGACTTGGGTATCACTTCTTTGTCGTTGTTTGAAGGAATGGCGTCCTATTGTGTCGTCTCTGCACCAATATCGATTTTTACACTATGCCAGGTTGCTAACCCTACGCTCAAACTCTTCTACTTTAACCAGACTTGGGAATGGCCGATTGGTTTATTTATGATTTTTTTCTAGGCGGAGTTTATACACGCACACATATATATATATATATAGAGAGAGAGAGACAGAGAGAAAACGATCATTTTAAATAAAATTAAATGTTGAGAATTTTATTCATAAATATAAAAATAGTAAAAGTTAAGAGAACCTAGTTTTTTTAATTCCAAAATAGAATTCACAAGAATTTGTTTATTTACTACGTGATCTCGGAGCAGATTTAGTTTGACTTGATTATGAAGTGAATTGATTATACATACACCCCTCAACAAAAAAGTGATTGTTTAATCAAATTATTATAAAAAAATAATGCAACTCCGACTTATTATCCACGTTTATATAGAAGTAGCTTTTAAAATATGCTATTTTGACCGACTCAGCCTTTTTAAATAAATATTTCTAAGTATGCATAAATGAACTATTAAGTACTTGACATTATTTTTAATTCTCACTATTTATTTTTACGAAAAAACAATTGGACATAACGAATTAATTTAGATTTAATACTCTTGTAATTTTTGAAATGGCTGTATATATATGGCATCGAATAATTCAGACATAATAATAATAATAATAGTGAAAGCCGTTGATCGCCTGAGTACAAACTGGTTTGTATAATTGATTTGTTGTTTTTTATTCAATAGTATTTAGTTGGAAATTTTAATGTTCAACACAAAGAATGTAGACTAAAATAATAATTAATTGAATTTTTCATTTTCATTCATTTTGGTTGGTGACGTGGTCACCTCTTCATTATTTCCCATATTTATACGACATGTAGAACGATCGATTTTGATGGCTTGACAAGCGTAGACAAACGTAGAAGAATAGAAAAGTTTCTTGGCTGATAGACGGCATCCTTGTGACGTCGCCACTGTTCACAAAGATTGACGAGGCCGCCTGATTTTTTGTCAGGGTTATCTCCCTTAGCCCAAGGGCTACATATGGTATACGTATACCTTTAGATACCTTTTAAGTATCCTGGGTGTATGTTCGTACCCACCCGCCGTAGCGAAAGCCCAGTTATACCGCTGCGCACTCGGACCCTGCTGTTATTAGTCTAGATGCCTAGGGGCACCTAGTCCAGGATGCACCACGTGGAGGACTAACAGTCAGGAATATCACCATCATTGAAATTGAGACTTTGTAAGCATTACTCAAATCCTCAAGATAATTAGCATCCCAATTGAATATCAACGATGATTTATTAGTTTTATTAATCTACCAATCTGCCAATAGGAATTGGTGGAAAGCGACTAAACACACTATCCGTTAACTATTAATCGATTGCAGTTAAGGACACGATTTCTTGGAATGCAAATGAATTTACACTAGGCCAGGCTGCTAACCCTACGCTCAAACTGTTCTATTTTCACCCAGACTTGGGACTGGCCAATTGGTTTATTTATAATTTTTTCTGGGTGGAGTTGGATGCTGATAATGTTGCTCAATTCCTATGCATTTGAAAAATCGACCGCGAGCTTAACAACTGTGCTGAAATGGTCCAGTGCTACAGCGCTGGATTCAAACATGGATGGACATAGGCTCGAGTGCCACCACTGGCACTAAATGCGGAGCACTTGTAAGTAATCCGATTTAAAATGTTAATTACATTCTCTCTCCTCTCCAACGGATCCTATTTACTACAAAAAGTAGACAATCTAAAAATGACTACATTCGCGTGCTTCAGTGTCAGTTCAAATTACTCGTTAACCACCCAACCTTCTCCTCCATCCAGGGTTTCTAGCTGGATGTGTAGACAAACTATGTTAAATAGAGACAGTCCACTTTAGATGTCTTTTTCTTAATGTTCTCGAGATACATAGCCAAATAGTTTATTAACTATCAATCGATTGCAGTTAAGGACAGGATTTCTTGGAATGCAAATGATTTGAGTAATGATTATAAAATCTCGAATTCCAATGCTAGTAATATTGCTGACTGTTCCTCCTCCATGTAGTACATTCTGGACTTATAGGCGGCGCTTATAGGCGGAGCAACGTTAATTAAAACATTCTTTAATTATTATCGTAGCAGTGAAAGTAAATATATTTTATACCAAAATCATTATAAAATTCTAACTTAGATTAAAAACAAGAATATTGGCATTTTTAATTGAAAAACAAACAAATTAGTCACTTAAAAATAATTTTTATTATAAACTATGTACACATATATAAAAAAAAGATAATAAAAACTGCACTTTTAATATTTTAAGTAATATTCATTGTTTTCCATGGATGGACATGGGTTCGAGTGCCACCACTGGCACTAAATGCGGAGCCCATTCGACTTCGCTGTTCAAATGCTGAAAAACGTTCATTGAAACCGTAACAACTTCTATTTGTTTTATAATCACTACGGATGTGCAGACAAACTAGGTTAAATAGAGACAGACCACTTTAGATGTCTTTTTCTCAATGTTCTCGAGATATATACATCCTGGACTAGATACCATGTGATGGACTACCCTGAGTGATAATAACCGGTGGGGGATGTTTATCCCCAATGATGATGATGTACTTGTAGGCATCTAAACTAATAGCAACAAGTTAGGCTTGTAGATCCATCAACCGATGTCAACTCCCCCGAAGAAGATTGCCTCATCAATTCCCGTGAACACTAGCGTCGTCGCAAGGAAGCGGTCTTATAACCAAGAAACTTTATTTATCACACACACACACACCCGTCAAGTTCAATTCACATCCAACAACCTCAGGAGGCTATGCGAACATGGAACTAATAAAGAAGTCAATCTGTTGTTGTTTGATAAAACAGGATGCAAAACGAAGCCGTATAAAGTGAAGGTTCACCTTTCACAAGCGTCCAATCGCGATACGAGCAACTGTCAATAAATTTCAAAGGCTTTATTTTTCTTTTTTAATAGTAAAGTAACTATTTGTGATAGCTTACATTTTTACTAATTAATTCATTTTTACAAAACGAAAATATTTATGCTTTTGGGATTGTCGAATAAATAGTAATAAACAAATGAAAGATGGACGTCAATTAATAATCGAAATTTATATAATAATTAAATGAATTGAACTATAAAACTTCAAATAAAATAATTATTTCTTGATTAAAATATCGGTATGTGTGTATGTAGACAAAGAAATATGTATCAGATAACATTAATTTATAAAATAATTGATTTTTTAATAATTTAAATAATGTATAGTGTGTAACATAGTTGAACAATACCTTGTTTTATTAATCGAACAAAATTTTGTTGCCTTAATACTAAAAACACATTTGAATGTTGTTTTGCGGTTATCGAATAAAATTGTACAACCGTATTAATGTAATTCTAGTTATTAAAAATAACTAAATAAATAAAAAATGGAGTAAATCTAGCTAAATTATTTTTTGTTTAACTAAACACTTCAAATAAATTTTTAAAAATTACAACTCTGTGCAGACTATTAACTAGTAGACGAAATAATAGTTTTATTATTGCAAAATGAATGGTGGAAGAAATGCTAAAAATATTTCATATAATTGGAAAAAGAGGAAAATCAGTTCATTTGAAATTTGGTAAAAACGTTTATAAACGTTTTACTAAAAATATAAACTTGAATAACAATCTGTAAAATTGATTGTCATGTCCGCAACTTGTTTAACACGTAGTAGAAAATACGGATAATGTACAATAGTGTCATGTGTGTAGTGCATAGATATTGAACTGTGTATTTTGAAACTATTTCTAACATAGGGTTTACATTTTTTACATTAAAAATGTTTTAAATGTACTTTGTCTTCAAAACACATAATTAAACTAAATGCAGAAATTTCTAGTGTAATTAGTAATTGTTTAGGTAGTACTATTCAATGTTTTAGAGTATGTAACAGTTAACAGTTTTAATAATAATTTTAATGAAAAAAGATACTTTTCATTGATATAAAGCACAAAGATTCCTAAATAGAAGGTCATATTTGCTTGATTGCCTCTATACAATACATTGGGTGACACCAGCCACCTCGTCATTAATTCTAACTTCGTATAGCAAATCGAATTAATACACGAAGAGGTTGTCAAATGCGAATTGAACATGGAGGGATAAGTAGAGTTTCTTGTCTAGAAGACAATGCCAATGTTCATACAGGAATTGACGAGGCGATCTTCTTCGCAGTTGGCAGATCCACAAACTTAGTCGGCTACAATCAAAGCAGATTCACAATCGTTTCACATAAACTTACTTGGTTACCATGACTATCGTAAGAACACGATGCTCCCAAACAGTCAACCAAAAGTCACGAACGGTGTTGTCCAAAGGACCTGTGCATGAGTTTAAAAATTGAACAATTAACTATGTACAATTACATATATATATATGGCCATTTCAAAAGTTAACGCAAAAAATTACAAGAGTATTAAATCTAAATTAATTTGCACTCAGGCAATCAACGGTTTCCACTGTTATTATTATTATTATTATTAGTAGTAGTAGTAGTAGTAGCAGTAGTAGTAGTAGTAGTAGCAGTAGTAGTAGTAGTAGTAGCAGTAGTAGTAGTAGTAGTAGTAGTAGTAGTAGCAGTAGTAGTAGTAGCAGTAGTAGTAGTAGTAGTAGTAGTAGTAGTAGTAGTAGCAGTAGTAGTAGTATGTCTGAATTATTCAATGCCATATATATACAGCCATTTCAAAAAATAAAGCAAAAAATTACAAGAGTATTAAATCTAAATTAATTCGTTATATCCAATTGTTTTTTCATAAAAATAAATAGTGAAAATTAAAAATAATGTCAAGTACTTAATAGTTCATTTATGCATACTTAGAAATATTTACATAAAAAGGCTGAGTCGGTCAAAAAAGTACATTTTAAAAGCTTTCACAACGTACACTTAATGAATTTTTATTTTTTTTATTTTATGTTTGCTACTTCGAATGTTTTACGAGAAACATCTTTCAGCAGGGATTCGAACCTGAAATTCAAACCCCTCCAACGATGTCAATTAACTACAAACGGCAAGTAATCGGACGCCCACTTAAGGAATTTATTTGGACGAGGAGGTAGCACAAATGAGAGGAATGACTTCGCGTCCAAATTATTCGTTGGCATCCCAAATAATAAAAAATAATGACAATGGACCCATAAAAAATCTCACCTTGTGTCAAAATGTAATAATTCGGTTTCCTGTAGCCGTTTACATAATTTGCATGCACATACGTATCGTCTGACAATTTCAAGCTTGTGGCATCCAAACATGGAACATCCAAATATCGATTTTTTGATCGATTTTCTGGAAGCCTAAATCACCCAATCAAAATGGAAAGAAGCAAATAAACACAGCATGTAAATGATCATTCATTCATTCATTCATTCTAGTCAATGTTGTAGTCACCTCTTCATTACTTTTCCACATTTATACGATGGCTTGATAAGCGTAACATACGTAGAAGAATAACGAAGTTTCTTGACTGATAGACGGCATCCTTGTGACATCGCCACTCTTCGCCTGATTTCTTGTCATGATGTATGCATACACCTACGAACTGTAGCGGATGCACAGGAATACCGCATTGCACTCGGACCTTGCAGTTATTAATCTAGATGCCCAGAGGTACCTAGTCCAGGATGCACCACGTAAAGGACAAATAGTCAGGAATATTATCCATGTGAATGATTCTAACGATTTAAGTAGTACTTATAAAGCTTCAATTTCCAATAATTGTGATATTCCTGACTGTCATATCCATGTGGTGTATCCTCAACTATGTGCACCCAAGTTAACACAACAGGAACCGAGTGCACAGCGTGAAATACACCCAGGTTTCTCAAGGTATACGTATACCATATGTTAAAGCCTAGTTTGGATGAGAAATGATTCAATCTAGCCAGTTCCAAGCCTGGATAAAGAAGGGTTTGAGCGCGCAAGGTTGGCAATCTGGCCTCTGTAACTAATTTATACTACTACTGAAACAATCAAAAGGACGCCATTCCGGTAGCCAACGGCAAAGAAGTGATCGCACGTATCTGGATGACAGGGTTAAGTTAAAGCCGAAAGGAAGCTCAATCTTCAATGCCAACGAGACTCTATTGTTGTTGTTATTTTGCTGTAATTGTTATCTCATTGCCCCATGCTTATTTTTAAAGCAAAGGGTTCTGTATAATATATAATATAATATAGCGAAATAATACTATCTTAAATTAAACGGCCTTGTCAATATTTACAAACAATGATGCCGTCTACCAGCCAATAAACTTTATTATTCTCCGACATTCGTTGTGCTTATCAACGTAGATTGCTCAATATGCTGCAAAAATAGAAAAACAATCAAGAGAATACACCACAGCCAATCTTGATCCAGATATTCAATATCACCCCACCCCCCAATGTCCAAAAACAATTTTTTTTTGAAAAAAATTAATTTTCCAAACAGGTGTTCAAATTAAATTATCACCGTTTCAATTAAAACATTTGCTAATGGTACACACATTGCAATATTTCATTAAAACACCTGAGTTACTTGTAACACAGAATTGCAACCAATCTAATATGTAATATATGTTTAACCAATCAGATTTAGCCAAACTGTCTTAGGCATATAATTTTATAAAACCAATCGATAATATACTTGATTTAAACAAAATTTTAGTTAGTTGCATGTTCACACAATGCCAATCCCATTGGGAAGTCTTGTTTAACAAAAATGTTAATGGCAGAGTCACCTCTTGATTAGTTTCAAGTTCGCATAGCATCCCGAATACCTCCTATATGGAGAGGTTGTCGGATGCGAACTGAACTTGGCGGAAGGAGGGATAAATGAAATTTCTTGACTAAAAGACCGCTTCCTTGTAACGACTCCGGCTGACGGATTCACAAACTTAACCGGCTGCATATGGTAAGTGGATACCTTTTAAGCAAGTACCCATGCACTAAGCGGGAGTCCAATGAATGTCCAATCATACCGTTGGGCGGAATCAATGACATTATAATTATCGGAAATTTAAATTTCATAAACATACTACTTAAATGGCATCCTACCAACATTGACCTTTCATTGATAAAAAGAAAATATTTTCAAAAAATCAATAGTAGGATGTGCCAGTACTTTTAATATCAAGTTGAACTATAAGTAGGATAAATAAGGTGTCTCAAATTTCCCACCCACCCCCAAAATGGAAAATAAAAATAATCAATTTATACAATAGATACAAACACACCGTAACAATCAATGGGAAAATATAAAAACAATAGGAAATTGCATGCTGGTTGGTAAGGTGAGAAAAAGATTGAATAATAAATGCCACACAAAAATGATGGAACAGGTAGGAATGAAATCATACATTCATTCTGTTAGTGATGTAGCCATATCTATCATCATTATTTCTATACTTGTAAAGTATTTTAAACAATGGCTGAATAATCATCAGATAATGTAGAAGATTAACAAAGTTTCTGGGCTAATAGACGGACGGCATCCTCGTGACGACGCCACTCTTCGCAAAGATTGACAAGGCTGATTATTTATCAATGTTATCTTCATTAGTCCAACGGCTACATATGGTGCCGGGGTGGTTTAGCGGTACAGGGCTCGATTTGGACCTCGGTGGACATGGGTTCGAATCTTACCACCGGCCCACGTTCGGCAAACGGCTAAAATGTCCCCACTGCTGAAAGATGCGCGTTTCTCGTGAAAAACATTCAAAGTAATAAACATTTGAATTTTTTTTTCAAATATGTACATCTTACGACATTCTTTAACTACCCCGAATATATGCTTTCAACCATCCACCGAAACAGAAACCGAGTTATGCTGTTGGGTACCTAGTCCAGGATGCACCACGTGGACGTGACAATCAAGAATATCACCATATTAGAATTGAAAATCTATAAACATTACCCAAATTTACAGCATTACTAACATCCTATTATTTATTTATACTTCACTATTATTATTGCCTAAATACTTCGCAACAAACGTTCATCAACAAGTTGACACTACAGCAAAGCCAAACAAGAGCCCACATTAGTACCAGCGGTGGGACTCAAACCCATGTCCACTCAACTTCGAATCCAGTGCTCTACCCCACTAGACCATCCTGACATTCCATTAATGTAGGTGCGCCTAGTCCAGGACGCACCACGTGGAGGAGTTGACAGTTAGGAATATCACGATCATTGGAAATTAAAACTGTACAAGCGTTAGTTAAATTCTCGGAATCACATTAAACGATCGATTGCAATGCCTTGATAGGGGCAACAAATGTAGAAGAATAACGAATTTTCTTGGTTAGTAGACAAGATGCTTGTGACGGCGCCACTGTTGGCAAAGATTGACGAAGCCGCCTGATTTTTTGTCAGGGTTATCTCCCTTAGCTCTGGGGCTCCGTATGGTATACGTATATCTTAAGATACTTCGGTTGTATGCTTGCATACATCCACCAAAACTGAAGCCGTTATACCGCTCGCTATTCAGTCCCTGCTGTAGACACGTCGTCCAGGATGCACCACGTAGAGGAGGAACAATTATCATCATTGGAAATTGAAATTTTACAAGCATTACTCAAATCAACATCACATTAACCTTCCTCTACCTAAAACCTCTCATAATACACGGAGTACTAAAATGGGGTCATTTTTGACCCCAATCGTTTTTTGTTTAAAACACATTATCAAGATTCATAAATCGAAGGAAATTGATAAAAGTTATGCTCAGAGACTTTAAAGATTTATTTTCAAATAAAAATTTGGTAAATATATATATATTCAAGGAATAACGAAATTAAATGGAAAATAAAATATTGGCTGCAAATAATCAACCATTACAGTTCACACAAGTTGTTACATTGGGTTCTGTATGTTCAGGGCAAATAAATGCAGAGCATAATGAGCATTTAGCACTATATTTGGTGTCTTTCGATCTTGGGCAAAATGCACAACGACTCCTTTTTCCTCTTCCTGAATTAGCTAAAATGGGGTCATAATTGACCCAAACACTTAAAAACGTCAAAAGTAGCAAAATAAAACACGTGTAGCATTGAAACCTCTTATCAGTGTTTTGCACATCATTTCAGAAAGAAAATAATAATTTTACTTAAATTTAACCTGTAGTATAGGATTATTGCAAAATTTCATACTCTGGGGATCATTTCTGACCCCATTTCAGGTCCAGGAATGTTAATATATCATTAATGTTCACACAGGGATGCTAATGATCCTGAGGATTTGAGTAATGCTTATAAAGTTTCAATTTCCAATGATGGTGATATTCCTGACTGTTAGTCCTCCATGTGGTGCATCCTGGACTAGGTGCCCCTAGGCATCTAGACTAATAACAGCAGGGTCCGAGTGCACAGCGGTATAACTGGGCTTCCGCTACGGCGGGTGGGTGCAAACATACACCCAGGATACTTACAAGGTATCTAAAGGTATACGTATACCATATGTAGCCCTCGGGACTACAGGAGATAACCCTGACAAAAAATCAGACGGCTTCGTCAATCTTTGCAAACAGTGGCGACGTCACAAGGATGCCGTCTACCAGCCAAGAAACTTTGTTTTTCTTCCACGTTTATCTACGCTTGTCAAGCCATCGAAATCGACCACGTCACCAACCAAATTGAATGAATGAATGAATGTAATGTTCACACACACACACACATACCCAAATCGTATACACTTGTCCGATGCAACGGTGGAATCCCTGAACAAGTGATCAAATTCGGCAATCAATCCCAAGGGTCCAATAAGACACACGCGTTGGACAAATTCGGCCAACGACAGCCGTGTCTCCGATTTGGCACTGGTACAAAACAATCGTGGCGCATCCTTGACGTAGTGCTGCTGCGACTCGGTCATTCGCGAACTGTGACAATGACCTCCTCCTCCCCTCCAACTTTTAAACGCCCATTTGGACTAGTCAAAAAAGACGATTCGGTGGGGAGTCGTGGCGTTCGACAACGAACGCCGACTCTTGGTGCTGGGCAGTCGAAGTGAGCCGTAGTAGTAGGGATGGTGATGGTGATGAATGAGTCGATGGATAGGGGGATGGCTGTTGATTGTGATCGAATTGAAATTGACCGGATTAGTCGTTGGGGCTGGAAGAGTGGAAGCGGAGATGGCGGTGGTAGCGAATGGAGGCAATGTGTTGTAGGAATGGGGCAGTCGAGTGAAATAATCGGAGGGCATGCGGGAGATATGACCTGTACGATTGAAACACGTGCGAATCCAATCGAAGTGCTGATCTTGGGTTAGGCGGTCGAAGATGTGAGTCAAATCTTTGGATGGCAAGTGTTCGTGGAGGTTGTCCATTGGAACGGTGTGGATCTGTCGTGTGTGGCGGTAGAGAGCAAAAGGGGGTTCAATGATGTCGACTGTTATTATGTGGTGCAAGTGGATTTGGGCACAGTTACACCTGTCCAAGCTTGTCTAACTAAATGTTTACTATTCATGGTAAATCTTGATATGGGCGCTAATAGTGACAAGCAGATTAATTATTCTTTTCTTACAACGGTACAGCGCTCGACTCGAAACTGCATTACTCAAATCCTTAGTATCATTGGCACCCCACACAAGTCTTAAAATAGATGACTACCAATCAACTGACATGGTATGTCGTATTTATACAAATATTAATTGAACAAAATACATTTTTGTCAGATACACACACACAGAGAATTAAAGCAAAAAAAAAGAGTTTTGCGTATCCCCGCCTCCCCCACCATAATCGAAAATGTTAATATTATTGTCGAAACAATAATCGTCCAACTATTCGTGGAAATGCCAAACTATTGATTAATGAGCGCCCACGCAATTTACAATTTGTTGGAAATTGATATGATGCTAATCACAAAACGCTCCCTCCCTCCCTCTCATTAATATGATTATTAAAAGTGAATATATTGCTTAATAAAATCACACTATTCATTATACATACATATATATACGGTATGTTAAACGATTGATTTCGATGGCTTGATAAGCGTAACAGATATAGGAGAATAACGAAGTTTCTTGACTGGTAGACGGCATCTTATTGACGGCGGCACTGATCATAAAGACTGATAAGGCCGTCTGATTTTTCATTAGGGTTATCTCCCTTAGCCGAACGACTACATATACCTTTTAAGTATACTAGGTATATGTTTGCACCCACCTTCTAAAACGGGAACCTTGTTATACCGCTGTGCACCCGGTCCCTGCTGTTATTAGTCTAGATGTCTGTTGATATCTAATCCAGAATGCACCACCTGGAGGAAGAACAGTCAGGGATATCACCATCATTAAAAATTAAAACTCTATAACCATTACTCAAATCCTCAGGATCATTAACATCCCAACTGTGTTAGACTAGGTACTTACATACATTTACTTCAGAATGTACTGTGAGGGAACAATCGATAGGAGTATATTACTATCATTAAAGACAGAGACTTTATAGGAATTTCTTGAATCCTCAAGATCATTAGCATCCCATAAATAAATTTTTGTACGCATCAATAATCGTCCCTACGGTAATCTATAGAAACGAAACTTGGAACTGAACGGACAAGATTGATAAAATGGTAGATGCTTTTCATCGCCGGTGTCCTAGAAATATTTTAAAGATTGCCTGGCGCCATCACATTTCAAACAATGAGATCATGACAAAAACTGTCCCTCGTTCACTATATTACTTAGTCATATTAGGTAGAAGAAAGGTTGGGGTAGACCACAGGAAACTTGGCTAAGAACCATTAGGAAAGATATAAGTGGGATCAAACAAAATGTTCGAACACATGAAATCTTTTTGTTAGCCCATACATTCTTTCTAAATTATGCTGTCTGTTGTTATCTTGGCTTATTTTTAAAGCAAAAGGGTTATGTAATAATAATAATAAACATGTTTGTAAAACAGTGTACATGATCAAAACCAACCAGCGAAAAAATAAACCAATAAGAATTAAATAACCTTTTGGTGAGTGTGATCATCGCTGAAATTTCAGGTGTTATTTTGTTTACATCTGTACACAATCATCCTTGATAGACAATTCAACGACACGGCTCACACCGTATAGAAATAGTGCCATTGTTTTTACACCACTATCAATAATAATAATAATGGTAAGGGTGTTTGTGTTGCTGTCGATTATTGATTTTTCAAAAAATGCATGCATGTACGAATTTTTCTTCTTACTACTACTTCTATTATTAATATTATTATTATTACGGTCTCCCATATTTCCTTTGCATTCCTTACTATATTCATCATTTAAACAATACACACATTTACATTGAAAAACCTGTTTTTCTCCCACCAAGGTATTCAATGTGCACACACACACACACACACTACGAATGAAGAGCTGCAGTATTATGTTAATGATGATGGCATAGTTTTAATTTATTGATTTCTGTTTTTTCGATTTTTGTTTTTAATGGGTGCATTTTTTTTTAAATGTGGGGTCATACTTGTTTCAATTTGTAATTACATGGATGCTAATAATTGTAAGGATTGACTGGCATCCTGATGATTTGAGTAAAGGTTGTAAAATTTCAATTTCCAATAATGATGATTGTCAAATCCTCCATGTCGTGCATCCCTGGACTAAATGCTAACATGTATCTAGACTAATAACAGCAGGGACCAAGTGCACAGCGGTATAACTGGGCTTTCAGTGAAAGGGTGCTAGCATACGCCCATGATACTTAAAAGGTATCTCAAGGTTAGGGTTGTAGATCCGTCAACTCTAAAGAAAGTCGCCTCGTCAACTCCTGTCAACACTGACGTCGTTACAAGGAAGCGGTCTTCTAGCCAAGAAACTTCATTTATCCCCCCCTTCCAAGTTCAGTTCGCATCCGACAAACATGGAAAATAATGAACAGACTACGTCACCAACCACAGCAAATGATGCATGTTAACGTTATTATCAAACATAAAACCTTACAATCGCCAAATCGACCATTTTTATTTATTTTTGAAATAAATGAATTATAGTCTAATCGATTATCACATGACCAAGCCGACATTGTTGATTTATAGCAACCTTGAAAAACGATAGCCGCTGATTGGTTAAATTAAAGATGACCAAAATAACATTCCTGACGTTATAATACTATGTTTGACATACACTCTTGCATGACCGATTGCTATTTAAACAAATGCCGATGTTTTAAAAACATTTTTACAAAGCCCATTCAAGGACAAATCATGAAAAGCATGTGTTAGTCCAAAACAAAAAAGCCTTGTAGCCATCATTGTATTGTTATAGTGTTGTTAGTAGCAATATCACCTAGGTACGACTTATCAGTCGTCAGACTGTGTCCGAATTCCGCCCCCTCTCCACCCCAAGAGATGAGATAAAACAATGTTCACAAACCAAAAAAATGCTTTAAACAAGCAAATAGGATGTATTACAAGTGCGCAGTTGGCATCATCAAAACTCACAAATGTAAAAAAAACACGAACACGTTTATGGCATCGATAGTGTTTTTGCAAAAATTATTTCCACGTTTACCGCCGCCGCCAACCCAAAGGAAGGTTAGGGTAGATCACGGAAAATTCGACTAAGAACCATTGGAATGAATGTCCCATGGGGGATTAAACAAAAATGTTGGCAAAATGTTTGAACATATGGTATCATTTTGTTGCCCCATACGTTCGTTTTAAATTATGGGACTTTGTTGTTGTTGTCCTGTACTGTTACACTCTTACCTTATTGCCCCCATGCTTATTTTTAAAGCAAAAGGTTTTTGCACTAATAATAATAAATGTTTTACGTAAAACATCTTTCGACACAGGACATTTTAGCAAAGCCAAACGTTGATGCCGGTGGTGGGGATGAACCGATCTAGCCAGTCATACCCTGGATGGGACAAGATGGACATCTGCAGTAAAAAAGACCTCACGTCAAAACTATTTTGATGGTTATTATGACCAGAAACTCCGCCTAGTTTGGATCAGAAATAATTCAATCTAGTCAATCCCAATCCTGAATAAAGGAGGAGGGTTTGAGCGCGCAAGGTTAGCAACCTGGCCTCTGTAAAAAATTTATACTGCTGCGGAAACAATCAAGAGGATGCCATTCCGGCAGCCAACGGCAAAGAAGTAATCGCACGTATCTGGATGATAAAGTTACACAGATGACAGGATTGAGTGAAAGCCGAAAGGAAGCTCAATCTTCAATGTTGCCGAGACTTTGTTGTTGTTTTTCCGCTGTAATTGTTGTCTTATTACCCCATGCTTATTTTTAAAGCAAAAAGGTTTTGTATAATAATATGACCAGAAACAGTGACCCTTCATAAAAGAGGGAAAAGGTGTAAATCGATCCTATACCAACCCACGTTTCGCTAGAATGCCTCCTCCGACACGACAGCGTGCAACACAAAGCCCTATTTATTAATGACCTCTAAGGGGATTATATTTTTATTTAGAATTGTCAAATTCACTTGAATAATCAATCCACATGTTTTATCCTTGTGTTTGGGAATCATCAGCAGTGCATAGCCCTTTCAAGTTTTACACAGACATGAGTCCATGCCCAATCTGGTATCAGGCCAGCGCCTTCTAACACCCCTGATCAATTCTAATTGCTCACTGTCCCCAAACACGCTGCTACGTTACTACCGCTAGTAACGTTGGTTGGACTAACAATCAAGTGAATGTGACAATTCTAAAATAAAACCCCTATTGTTTAGAAAAGCATGGAACAACACGTTTGCTTCGTGTTTTCGACCATTTTATCAAATTAGCCATTTTAATCAAATCTTGTCCAATAATGCATAGCCAAGTTATCTGTGTAGTCTGCCAATCATCTTGAATTGGCCGATAAATGCACAATTTGACAATTGCAATAATCTCATGTAGTAGACATGCCAATGATCTTGAGCATTTGAGTAAACCTTATAAAGTCCCACATTTTAATGATGCTGATATTCCTGACTGTTCGTCCTCCACATAATGCATCCTGGACTAAAAGTCCACAGGCATCTAGACTAATAACAGCAAGGAACCGAGTGCACAGCAGTATAACTGGGTTTCCGCTACGGCAGATAAATGTGAGCATACACCCAGAGTACTTATAAGGTACCTTATGTAGCTCTTGGAATAAAGCAGATAAACCTGACGAAAAATCAGGCGGCCTCGTCAATCTTTGCAAACAGTGGCGACGTTACAAGGATGCCGTCTACTAGACAAGAAACTTCGCTATTCTTCTACACGTTTGTTACAAGCCATCGAAGTCAATCGTTTGCTATACCGTATAAATGTGGAAAATAGATCGAAGATACAGGTCACTTGTATGTTTAGTCTTATGCCAAAATAATGAAGACATAAGCAGCTTATCACCAACACACATTTATTTCATTTCAAAGACTAGTTATTGATTGTAAAAATAAAAAAATAGCAAAGATACACGAGCTTGATATGGATTCGATTATTATCACGCAAATGCGAACGATCTCGAGGATTTGAGTAACGTGGCAAATCTTGGACTAGGCACATCCAAGCAGGAACCGAGTACACACAGCTAAGGGTATAACTGGGCATCCGTTTCGGTGAATTGGCGCAAGCATGCACTTAAAAGGTATCTTAAGGTATACGTATAACATATGTAGGTGTTGGGCTAAGCAAGATAACCTTGACGAAAAATCAGAAGGCCTCGTCAATCTTTGCACACAGTAACACCGTCACAAAATCAAAAAAGCTTCGTACAGCTAGACTTCCGTCTTAGCGACTAGGGTGCCAGCATAGATTCAAAGTACTCAAAGGATATTTTCAAGTCTGCGTATACTATACGGACAACCCTGGTCAACAATTAGATCGCATCGTCAAAAGGATGCCAAAAACTTGGTCATTCTTCTACGTTTAATATCCTCTAAGATGCCAACTACAATGGATAAACCGTCATTT
Source organism: Cardicola forsteri (assembly GCA_025895645.1). Taxonomy (NCBI): domain Eukaryota; kingdom Metazoa; phylum Platyhelminthes; class Trematoda; order Strigeidida; family Aporocotylidae; genus Cardicola; species Cardicola forsteri. The sequence continues at coordinate 18,246 of JAKXYG010000485.1, forward strand.
TAAATTTTAAAAATGCCCCCCCCCAAAAAAAAAGAATACACACTCGGTCGCGCATCTTTTCCTTGACAAACAGTCGAAGTACGTTGAATGGCGCCCGAAACCAAAGCGGTGCATCGACAATAATAACTTTGCGCAGTCGGGCAGGATATGCTCCCTGGAATATGGGAAATGGAGGGCGGGAGGGGAAAACATACACACAATTATTAATTGTCAATGCACAAATAAAATGCTGCATTCATTCATAATCATTGGATGCTAATGATCCTGATAATTTGGATAATGCTTATAAAGTCTCAATTTCCAACGATGGTGATATTCCTAACTTTTCGTCCTCCACGTCGTGCATCCTGGACTAAGTGCTACTGCACAGCGGTATAACTGAACTTCCGCTATGGCGGGTGGGTGTGAGCATAGATCCAGGGTACTTAAAAGGTATCTTAAGGTATACGTATATTATATGTAGCCCTTGGGCTAAGGGAAATAACCCTGACAAAATATCAAGCAGCCTTGTCAATCTTTGCGAACAATGGCGACGTCACAAGGATGCCATCTTTGTTATTCTCCTACACGTTTGTGTTACGCCTATCAAGCCATCGAAGTCAATCGTATTAGGATGGAAAATAATAAAGAGATGACACCACCACGTCACAAACCAAAATAAAATGAAAATGAATTTTTAAGTACTCTGAAAATAACCAATCAAAATTTTGTTGTCCAACCAGCTTACCTTGAATAAATTCAACAACTTGATGCATAAATGATAGTCAAAATTCGAATATTTGGTATTGCGCATGTCATAGAGTACGATCAAACCTTTGCGCTGAGATTGTTCGCTAAAAGAAAAATACAACAACAACAACAACAAAAATGTGATTAATGAGGCTGCCCAATGGCTATATATGGCATACATATACCTTTCAAGTATCCTATTTCCATGCTTGCATCCACCCGCTGTAGCGGAAGCCCAGTTACACCGCTGTGCACTAGGTCCCTGTTGTTATTAGTCGAAATGTATGTGGGCACTTAGTCTAGGATGCACCACATGAAAAAGGAAGAGTTAGGTATATGACCATCATTAAAATTTGAAACTTTAAAAGCATTACTCTAATCCTCAGGGATCATTAGCATCCCATTTTCATACATTATTCTACCAGAAAGGTAAGGCAGTGTAAGAATATGAATATTACTATCGTAATTATTACAATTTATATTGCTATTACCATTATTATTATTATTATTATTATTATTATTATTATTATTATTATTATTTCTATCACTATTGTTACTATCAACATTATTTTTATTTTCGAATTCATTAATGTCATTTTTAATCATTTTATGTTACTATCGATTTTGATAACTAATCAGAATTTTGAAAATCAGGTTTTAATTTGAGAAAAAGAATTATTGTAAAGCATATGTTGCAAATTGCTACTTCTCCACATGGTAACAATTAACATCTCTACAAAATTGAAAGCGAAATACCCTTTCCAGCATTTGTGGTTGATGTTTAAGTTTAGCAATATCGTAAAATTATCTTTCCAGTGTGCACTTAATCAGGCGAAGATGCTACTGTTTGTGGTTTCCTCAAAAGGGTCTGAAAAATAAAACAGTGGGTAAATCAGAGTGCCAGTACCATGCGAGAAATACTTACAAGTGTGGCAACAGCGATATTACAAATCTTGTGACTAAATAAAATATGTAAACGTTTTCTTATCTTTACACAATCTTGGTCGGCACTTTATCTTGGAAACAATGGCTAAGTCGGTTGGACTGACATATCCCCACCACGCCTGCGAAAATCGTGAACAATGGAAAGGGATTGTTCGAGATGCTATGCGAATTTGGAATTAATGAAGATGTGGCATTGCGCCACTAACTTTTGTTGTTGTCTCATAATTCCAACTAGTTCTTTGGGCTACGCTGTTTCACATTTATTAGACTTACATATGAAGTCGGTATGTTACAAAAATGAGTTATGTAAATTAAAGATGTATCTTTAATATACAGTTTGGTACTTTATAATACTGATAATATTCCTGACTGTTCGTCCTCCACGTGGTGCATCATGGACTAGGTGCCAACATGCATCTAGACTAACAACATCAGAGATCGAGTGCACAGCGATATAACTAGGCCTCTGCTTCGGTAGATGGATATCTCAAGGTATATATATACCGTATGCAGCCCTTTTACTAAGGGAGATAAACCTGACAAAAAATTATGCGGCCTCGTCACAAGGATGCCGTCTACCAACTACGCTTGCCATCAAAACCGATCGCTTAATATGTCATCAAAGTCGATTGTACAAATATAGAAATAATGAAACAGTGACTGCGTCACCATTAAAATCGACCACCGAACAGGCAGGAATATCACCATCATGGGAAACTGTTGACCTTATAAGCATTAGGCCAATCCTCAAAATCATTGACACTCCCTCCCCCCCCCACATCTCCTTCAGTACGGCATCAACATCGAGCACCACCACATACTCCATCAAAGCAGCATCAAGCTGATAAAGCACGCCTTTCAACGTATCGCGATGCGTCGTAAGCGGAGGCCAATGGCGATGGGCTGTAAATATGGCCAACGTAACGCCCGACAGCGTTTTACATCGACCCAAGTCATCGGCGCTTGTCGTTGACGACGAAGTCTGCGTTGACGACGACGTCGATGTAACAAATAGCTCATCGTCGATTTCTTCCGTTGGAAAGTTGGGCTAAAAATGTGTTTTAGAAATAAAACAAGTTTTTGCGGCTATAATCCAATGGGTTGGATGATTAACGTGACACAAACGTAACAAACGTTACTTGGCTGATAGACGGCGGTGCCACTGATCGACGAGGCTTCCTGATTTTTGTCACGGTTATCTCTCTCTCTTAACCCAAGGGCTACATGTGGTTTACGAATAGCTTTTAAGTAACATGGGTGTATGCTTGCACCCACCCACTGAAGCCGAAGCACAGTTATCCCGCTGTGCACTTAACATAAATGTTGTTTTAAGCATGGTAAATAAAAAGGCAACAAAACAAAATATCAATAATAACTGTAATCATCATTTTAAAATTTTATTTTTACTACTTTAAATGTTTTTAACAGTGGGCATTAGAGCGAAGCCCAATGTGGGCCCGCATTTGCTGTAGGTGGTGTGAATCGAGCCCATGCCTACCCAGGTTCGAATCGAGTACGAAATATTAACTATCTCTACGTGACGAACCTAAGTACCGAGACTAGCATACAAGGAATCAAATGAAGAGCGCTATAACTAGAGTTCCACCTTAGCGGGTAGTTGCAAGGGACTTAAAAGGTACCTTAAGGTATATGTGTACCATATAGAGCCACCTTAGCGGGTAGTTGCAAGGGACTTAAAAGGTACCTTAAGGTATATGTGTACCATATAGAGCCACCTTAGCGGGTAGTTGCAAGGGACTTAAAAGGTACCTTAAGGTATATGTGTACCATATAGAGCCCTAAGGTAAAGGAGACAATTGTGTCAAAAAAATCAGGAAGCTTCGTCAAATTTTGTACGCTTTTACAAAGATGCCGCCTACCAGCCAAAAAACTTTGATATTCTTCTACATTTGTTATGCGCTTATCAAGCCATCAAAATCGATTGTTTAAAATTCATTTCATTCATTCATTTTGGTTAGTGACGTGGCCACCTCTTCATTATTTCCCATATTTATATGACATATAAACGATCGATTTCGATGGCTTGATAAGAGTAACGAAAGTGGAACAAGAACAAAGTTTCTTGGCTGGTAAACGACATCCTTGTGACGTCGCCATTGTTTGCAAAGATTGACGAGGACGCCTGAATTTTTGTAAAGGTTATCTCCTTTAGCCCAAGGGCTACATATGGTATACGTATACCATTAGATACCTTTTAAGTATCCTGAGTGTATGTTCGCACCCACCCGCCGTAGCGGAAGCCTAGTTATACCGCTGTGCACTCGGATCCTGCCGTTATTAGTGTACATGCCTATAGGCACCTAGTCCAGGATGCCCCACATGGAGGACGAACAGTCAGGAATATCACCATCATTGGAAATTGAGACTTTATAAGCATTACTCAAATCCTCAGAATCATTAACATCCTCGTTTAAAGTGCCGTACACAATGATGAAGAAGTGACATACCACAATCAATCAACTTACCAACATGGTAAATTTCCCCGATAACAATTCTTTGGAAACACCATCTTCAAATGGATCAATTGTGTCAACATTTTCGGTATAACGCATACGCTAAAAGATGGCACATTATTATTTTATCGATCAATAGAGTAAGTAAATAAAAAACCATATGAGCAATCGTTTTTTGTGTAAATATGACAACATTTGAAGATATTTAAACAATGTTTCCTTAAAATGGATCGTATTTAATCAATATCATCAATAATTATAGGAATGACCTGCCATATATAATATTATTGTTACATAATAAACGTGTAACAAAAAACGTTTTTCGGTTATTCGAAAGTTTAGCAATGCATTTTGTAACTACGCCTAGAAAAGATCTGAAATAAACCAATCATGCAAGTTTCAAGTCTGGATAAATGAGAAGGTTAGCAACCTGACCTTTGTAACAAAATCTATATTGCTACAGAAACAATAATAGGACGCCATCCCGACAAAGGTTCGTATTTAATTAATAATATACACTGTGACCATCAATAATCATAAGGCTGTAATACAATATGCTATTTTCTTTTAAGATTATTGATATATAAACCTGTAACAAAAAACATTATTCGGTTATTAAAAATTTAGAAATTCTCTATTGTTGTTAGTGGGATTCAAATTTTGTTATTGTACAAGTCAATGGATTTTAATTACATTCATTCATTCTAGTTGATAACAATAGACTTTGATGGCTTGATAAGCGTAACAAAATTTACCGACAAGTACAAAAGCATCCTTGTGACGGCGCCACTGTTTGCAAAGACCGGTTGATTTTTTGTCACGGTTATCTCTTAAAAGGAGAGATCGACCCCTACTTAGCGTGTCCACAGATGGCGGATAGTGGAAAGGCCTTTAGCAATAAAGGGGTTAACTGTGAATAAGGCTGAGCCAAATAAGCAGTCATGGACCGAACGAATACTCAGACGTTAAGGTCATTAATGCGTTAATAAGAAGGTGACAATGGTTACCGGTGTCACCCTGAAGGTTATCATCAAGCAACCCTATTTAGGGACAGCACTGCTTACTCTACCCGGAAAGAGGCCTAGAAAAGGTGGTTTAAAAATTGCTCTTCTTCCCATCAAAATGACTGGCCGCAATTAACTGGTCTATATACTCGCGGTCAAAACTCTTAGAACAATCAATTGAATGCCGTGGTCAACAGGGCAGATACTGATGACAAAATTCAAAAAATACCATTCTCAGACCTCAAACAAGGCGGAATGTAACCTTTGATTCCGTTAATAACAACCTGCTGTAGAATCTTCTCATTACCGAAGGAATTCCTGCCAAAGTTATCAACATTATTAAATCTTTATAGACGTCAAACGCAGTAATACGGAATGGAGATTCTCTAACTAATACAATCTATATAAACTCATGTGTCCACCAAGGATGTGTTCTAGCATCCATACTCTTCAATTTTGTAATTGATGCCATCTTTGATGAAGTTTCCAAGTCATTTGAGGGTTTTATAACCCATAATAGTCGCAAAATAGCGGATCTTCATTATGCAGACGATGCGGTTCTTATGGTAAAAACCGAAGATCTGCAAAATGCAATTCGAGTTACTGAAAAAGCCTCTGAGAAATACGGTTAATATGGTTAATACTAAAGAACAGTGGTATTAAGAAATGTCCCCTTTAGAAATCCGATTACTTTTAATGGTAACCCACTCCCGGTGGTTGATGAATCTACGTACCTAGGCTCAGCTATAGATAACAAAGGATTTAGCTCCTCAGAAACCAACATTGATGAAAACGAAAAAAATCAGATTTGAAGAAACAATGAAGATCTTTGAAAGGTCAAAACTAATACGCCCAAGAGCAAAACTTTCTTTGTAAGCAACAATCGTCATTCATAAAGCTCAGTATACAAGTAAAATTTCAAATCGGACTAACAAAATTATCTTAGAAGCATTTCCTATATTACTTGGCGCAATTATATTTTCCACAATTAGACTATAAGAACTGAACTTAATCCACCACACAATTAGACAAAAAAATCACTTAATCCAGTTACACGTTTACCGTCCAACAATCAACAAAAACGGTTTTGTAAAACAACTAAAAATAGTTAAAAAAACGTTAGTAAACTGGAAAAAACTTGGTTAATAACCACTTGGGAAGAAATAATTGAAATCCCATGTACAATCTAATGTGCATAATAAGTGCAATCATATGAAACTGTTTTGTTACTAAATCTTCAATAAAAAAATATGTAATTTTAAATCAAAGTACATATTTAATTTCACTTCAACCGGTAAAAAATACTCGTATAAAAAAGCATCCCAACTTTTAAAATTCAACATCAATAAAAGTTAAAAACGTTTATTTGCTGTTGATTGTCCTCTTACAGACCAAAAGTAAACTAAATAATATGTTAAACTTAAAAAATTTAAATAATTACATATATTGACGCAGGAAATAAATAGTTAAGCTCACAGGACTTTACAAAAAATCATAAAAATGAAAATATCATTAAAGTCACAATATAAAAATAAAGCAGAAATATAAATTGTTAATGTATTTCAAAACAATTAACTTAAAAATTAATAATAACACATCAACAAACATAATTATTATTTCCAAATAAAATCAGCAAAAAACATTTATTTCAATTAACACATTTTCCCAAGTAATGTTCAATTATTAAAAATAATCCAGCTTACAGTAAACAGAAAATCAACATTTTGTAACATCATTATTTTATCTTAATTTATATAATTTTAATGATAAAAAATAGTCTTTATTGCCAAAAACAATCACAACAAAATTAAATACAAAGCTGTGCAATAAACATAGGTTAATATATATATATATATAACAATAATTTATTTTATACCTTGTTAGCTTTATAAAGCTCCACTGCACGATCAATGTCTCTTTTACGCGCTCGAAGATATAAATATGCAGCTTTCTCAGCTTCATTTTGTTGTATCTTATATCCGCCGGGTAATTTTTTCACTTTTGAAATAAATTCTTCGATTTCCTAAAATAATAATAATTTTTATATATAGCATACTACACCAGTAAGATCATCAGGTATATTCATAACAAAATTTCGGTAAATTTCACCAATTTTAAAAACACGTCCCGACAATACTAGCGAAACCCGTGGGCTTAGCATAAAACTGACTTTGAGATTAAGTTACCTGAATATAAAATGAATAAGAACATTTATTAAAGTTTGTTTTTAATGAAATAATTTTACATAAAATAACATAATAATTTTATAAAATTTTACATATAAAAATAATTGCAAAGTTTATTTTATATTTTAATTAAAATTAGGTTTCATTTATAAAAATCTAAATTTATATTAAAAACATATTTTAAAAAAACTTACATTAATAAAGTGCATTATTTAAATATTTAAAGTGGTCTAAATTAACTAATATAGTCATTATTACTTTTTGTACTATTTTTAAAAGATTAAAAAATTTATATCATTATTTCTAATTTCTATCTTAATTAGTTAAACAATAAGTTATGAATGTAAGTCAGGATTATACACGAGTTAAGCAGACCAAAACGCCTTTCAATACCGGGTTCTTAAATTATTTTAATTTTTTGAAAAGAAATATAAAATAGATGGTGAGTTAAAAAGGCATTAGTCGCAGAAAACAAATTTAAAATTAAGACAAAAACAAAGTAGATAGTGCAAGTTAATACTTATGGAAAGTGAGCATAAATTGTAAATATACAAATAAAATAAGTTACATATTGCAATGCAAAAACACTGCAATAATCTTCGACAAACGTGTAGCGTAACGCGTGCCTTACCTCGCGAGTTGTATAAAATCGTGGAAACAGTACAAAAGATGAAAAAATACATATAATATAATTTTAACAAATACATTTTTTGTTATTGCATAAAACATTTGATTATATTTTGCTCAACGTGTAGTAAATATTTATTATAAATTGATTATATGTGTTAATTCTAATATTCTTTTATATGCCGATGATGTTAAGATCTGGAGTTCCAATCCAGAAGTACTATGTCATGATATTTTTAATATTAACTAATGGGTGCTTAAAAAATCTTTCCCGCTGAATTATTCTAAATGTAAGCACATTTCTTTTGGTAAGCCATCTGAGATTATCTTCAAAATGTCTCCAGATGGTGCTCTTCCGTTAGAAACTGTTAAGTCTATTAAAGACTTAGGAGTTTTAATTTTTAACTTTACAGGACACCACAACAGGGCTATTCATAAGTGTTATGGTATAATTAAATTCTTTAACAGGAACTTAGGTAGTATGTCTTCAAAGTGTGTTCGGCTATTTTACATGCTTTACATAAGGCCCCATCTAGAATACTGCGCCCAGGTTACTGCCCCCGTCCTTACATCCAATATCAATAATCTACAAAAAGTTCAAAGAACTGTTTTCAGATTGCCAAGATTCTTTAGAAACATGTCCTATCAACAAAGACTGTATTCATTTAAGTTGTTCCCTTTAGTAGATAGGCGGCTCCGGGGTGACCTCATCTTGGTGCATCAACTCATCTCTTCTGGAATTCTCAGTCCTTTCTTTAACCTTGCCCATAATTCACTCAGAGGGCACAATCTAAAATTAAGTAAACCCAGGATTTCCACTAAGACAAGGTTACATTATTTTTCTTATAAAGTTATTAATCATTGGAACCGACTCTCTACTGAGATTGTTAATGTACAATCTACTCAATCTTTTAAGCGTTTATATGATAGTTATGCTCTAACTAAATTCCGGTAGCTCATTTGTCTTTAATTTACTGTATTTATTATTTTTATTATTGTTATTTTATTTCCCCTATAATGATATTGTTGATACCTTTTGAACTGAGGATCAAAAAGAGTCTGACTCCTAATCAACTCGTGAAATATCCTGTATCCTGTTTCCAATAATAACACTACTTACTCTACTTTAACTAAACTTTAATCTTTAATTGGCATTAGTCTATTAGCAATTAATTTAATTTATGTAACATATTTTACAATCAACGATACTATATTTATGTGCAGAAAAAGTTAAACTTTAAAACCCGCTAATATTAACAAAATATTTATGTATTTTTATATATAGTTTATCACGGCTTATAGCATCTTCATAACATCACAACTCAATTTTAGACAACTAAGCTGTGTCAGAAAAATGGAAACTGTACAACCATTTTTTTGTTTTTGAAAAAATATTGGTTTCTAGTTGCGAATTACATGGGCATTAATCTACTTTGTACTAATAAACAAAAATTTATAAGTTAATTTATTGGTGTTTTTTTAAACAATAATTTGGTTTTAACACTAGTAATTGTTAGCCAGTGATACGTAGTTTTTTAATATAATTTTATAAACTAAAGTATTTAAACCATTAAATAAATATAACTTATAAATTAGAAAATTACTAATTATTTATTTGAAAAAAATAATTGTTATAATAATTTACAATAATTAACTAAATAGTTGCAGTTTGCAGGTTAGTACACGAGCTAATCAAAGAACTTTTAATGACTCGGTTCTCTGTATCGGGTATTTTAATTTAAGGTAAAAACCAAAAATAACTTAAAATTGAAACACAAAAAAAAAACTTCTACCAGATATTTTTCTACAAAGGTAAATGTGATATATGGAAGAAGACAATATGTCGAGTTCTTTAAGGAATATTTATAGATAAATGTATCCATTGATACGACGCTAATAATTGGGCTCTTTACAAAAATTATTTAGATAGGTTTGTTAGTATATATGCATTAAAGTATTAAGCGGAATAACTTTTGGTGCATACGCTACCAAGAGTTGACGTCAAGATTTGGTGCATTGTAAATGTTGTATATAGTTTTTAAGCCGGTTATAATTACTGCTTTTGTTGAAAAAATTTATAAATGAAGAATTAACTACTTTAGTAAAGATTACTTCAAAAAAAGCTGTGTAACCGGGTTTCGCTAATTAACGCGATGGGATAATTTGGAAAAACAAGCAACCTTGCTTGTTGACGAAAGTTGCGTGTTTAAGTGCTAATCGAGCTTTTTCCCCAATATCTACGTTTGTACTAATTACGTGCAGCAATGAATAAAAACGCAAGTTAATAAAAAAATCGTTTATTGCCAATTTATAAAATTAAGTCAAAGAAAAATGCAAAAAGATGGCAATGTTGGACAGAAACGGACGAAAGCGTTTAACGGCGTGGGAACGATTGTTATATAGCTGTTCCCACCAAAACAAAACTTTGACACATTTAAACAAAAATGTCAATGTTCAAAGAATATTAATTCCAGAAATTAGATGTTAATTTTGTAATAAAATAAAATAATATTGTTTATTATTTTTGAGTTTTAATTTGGAACGGATAGCATAATATTTTAATGTTACGCAGGATTGTCTGAGAGGTTTATACTTTCTACTTTTATTATTTTTTTCTAAACGAATTTTTATTCTTGGATTATTCATTATTTTTTATTGATTTAATCCATATTTTTACCAAATATATTACCAGATATACTAAAAACCAAGAATTAGAAAAAGTATCTCATTTCTTACATACCTCGTGTATTGTCCTGTTTCCGTTCATCGAAATCGTAGTGTAACGCAAAAGTTAATACTGTAAAATGAAAAACTATATGTTTTTTCGATAACTAATTAAATTGTTGACAAAATTATAAAATTGACTTTTGATTATTTTTGTTTATTGTTTTTAGTTGTCTATAGAATGTTTACATTATTCTGTTTGAATGTTAGTGATACGTTGTAGTGTAAATATAATTATTACCAAGACGTTTGGTAAGTTTTACAAATAGAAAAAATTTAAATTAACTGCTTTACTTTGTTGTTACGGTAGTAAGTACATTATACATTCTAATCTATTAACAAACAAATGTTTTTTTATAAATTGTTTTTAATAAGAATATCTTTAAATAAATATTTTTAAATAAATATAAAGCATTTATTACATATTTTACATTATTTTAAATTCTTAATATTTATTTTTACTAAAAAATAATTGGAGATATCAAATTAATCTATGTTAATTTTTTTCTGAATTTTCAACACTAATTTATTCAGTGGCTGTAATATAAGATATGTAATGTTCTATCTTGTGAATTGGTCAACGCAACTAAAAATGCAGATAGGTAATTTTTTTACAATTTCAATATGTACATGCAAAAATGGTGTAAGATCTCACTGAGATCTTGGCCCTAAGTTTCTTTAATTCAATTTAATACAGATATTTATTAACACCCTCCTCCAACTAATGTTAATCAAAAAGTTTGTGTAATTTAAAATATCGTTCTGCAATTTACTATTGCAAAATAAGTCAAAATTATATACCAATACTATTTACCAACAGGAAAAAGAAGGACATGACAGAATCACAGTCACGTCAACAACACACATAATAAATTTAAATACAAAAAAGCGCTTTAAAACAAAGTTTAAATAATGTTAAACTTGCTTAAAAGCATAAAAATATAAAAATCGTAATTAAAATAATAATTTTAAATATTTCTTTTTAACAGCAACAATTTTAATAATTGGTGTGATTGCTTTTTTATAGAAAACATGTTTGGAAGTCGGAATATTTTTATTGTTTGGGTTGGTTTAGCGGTACAGCACTCAACTTGGACCTGGGTAGACTTGGGTTCAAATCACACCACCGGCACTAAATGCGGGCCCATTTTCGGTTATGCAAAAATGCTTACCGTACAGCATTTAAAATAATAAAAATTATATATATATATATATATATATCTTAAACATTAACTGTGTTTATATTAAATATATTTTTTGCTGTTTGTACTGTCAATGGTACATTTATTAAAACGTTTCAACACCGCTACAAAACAAAATCGTTGTATTTATGCAGCAGAATTATTGAAAAACATTAAACGTTGCTATTTTATTATGTTCTATTGTAATTAACAATTATTTATATTATTCTACACTTAGACAATATTAAAATTATTAAAAGTTAGTTTTATTATACATTTTATTTTATATTTAAAATTGTCACGTGCGTATTGTAATTTTTTAAAATATTGTTACTTCCTGTTAGTTCTGTTGATAAACGATATTAATATAGAAATTAAAATTTTTGTAATTATAAACTGCATATTATGCAATACAGTTAAAATAAATTGAACAGTGTTGATTAATATCCATATTAAGTTAAACTTGAAGATTAAAAAAAGACATTTTAGTGAAATCTTACACTCAGTGTTCTGCTTGTAACTTGCCAAGGTAATTTGCTCAGTATGTCATTAATAAATTATTTCAATATTTAAACAGTAATGCACCAGAAATAATAATAATAACAGCTGCTTTTGTGCAAAAACGTTTTGTTTACGAGGGGGAGATAATTACAGCCACTGAATAAATTAGTGTTGAAAATTCAGAAAAAAAAATTAATCTAAATTAATTTGTTATCTCCAATTATTTTTTAGTAAAAATAAATATTAAGAATTTAAAATAATGTAAAATATGTAATAAGTGCTTTATATTTATTTAGAAATGTTTTACTTTAATAACTACATTTTTAACACTAACTAGCTTAGGAGTTGTATGTACCTAAAACAAATCTATTTTAAATCAGATTACGGTCTCCACTAAGTTAACTGCAAATAGCGTACCAATTTGATAGGATAATTTTATTTAGTGCTTTATATTATTTATGTTTTTTTATTTATTTTATGTTTGCAACTTTGAATGTTTTACGAGAAACATTTTTCAACAGTAGACATTTTAGCGAACTCAAATGTGGGACCGCATTTTGTGCCGGTGGTGGGATTCGAACCCATGCCCACCGAGGTCCGAATTCGAACGCTGTACCGCTAGACCACCCCGGCAATATTACCAGTTTTTTCTTAAAATTTTCAATACTACATTTGTAAGTGCAAAACTCGGTAATTACTAGATTTCTAATTGCCAACGGCTTGAGTATTGCAAATGACGTGTTAAACTTTATGTGTTTGAAACTCGAGTTTTGTTGCAAAAAAAGGGTGAGCGAAAATAAGTAACAAGTTGGTACACGAGTTTAGTGGAAGAATTTTCTTTTGCTTCTTGATTTAATAATATTAAATATATTGGGGGGAAATGGGAAAAGGATAGAATAAAACATCCTACAACATAATGTAACTGTGTTTTATAATAACTTACTCAGAGTATAGTAATTTTTAATTACCCTTTTATTTTATACCATGTTTACCGTATTGACTATATTTATATTCATTATTATATAACATTCTATATTTCATTTTGTTTTCATTATTTGTACTACTATGTAATTTTATTTATTTATTTTCTATTAATGATAAAAATGTATTTTCGCGCTAAATGTATCTAGTCAAATATTAAAGCTTAATGTAATAATAATAGCAATAATAATTATAATAATAATAATAATTATTATTATTATTATTATTATTATTATTATTATTATACATTAAAATGCAGAAACAAAGATTTTAAAATCCTTAAATTTTGACCAATAGACACTTTTTATCTATAAATATACTTTGAAAAAAAACCAGTTCCAATTGCATAATTAAAAAAAAAGTAGAATAATCATCAAATGTTGACAAAATGCACTCCAAATTTCAAAAACCATATTTTCAACTAATGTGTTACAAATACAAATAACATCAATTGAGTTCTTTTACATGGCAAGTAGAAGATTTGCAAATTTTAGTAGATTCTATTACATTACATAATAATTTATGTTTGTGTTTTATTTAGAAATTTAAAAGCTGGTGAATAATTTAATAAACGTTGCATATGTAGAACGCTAAAACGTTTAATGTCTTTTTTCCAAATGTATAAATTTAGTCAAAAACCAGTTTGACTATATTACAAAGATTTGGTACAATTACTTAGATGTAGTATTTACAAAAACTGCCTAGTCTTTGCTATTATATATAAAGATTAAGATGTCTCCATATTAACAACTAAATAAACAATTAATTTTTTTATAAACCTTTTTTCCAATGATTCTGTACTGCTCGCCAGTTATATTTTTAGGTCTGCTAAAAAAATATATTACTATAATGATTAAGTTAGTAGACACTACCAACAGAATAATTGAGGGACGCCTTAAGAATTGTTGTTTACTAATCAAACGCATGATAGAGGACAATGATTATCCCCTACAAGCCGACCTCAACAAATCAATTTTATCCGTCAAAACAAGGAGAAGATGTATTTATGTTCAATCAAAAACAAACATCTATCATAATTCGTGCATTCCTTACATTTGGTATGATATTTAACCAACCATAAACTTATAAAGAATGAACTGTTTTTGTGTCTTTCCAATATGCAGACGATGCGGTTCTTATGGCAGAAACCGAAGAAGATTTTTAAAATGTGGTTGAACTTACTCAAAAAGCCTCAGAGAAATATGGTTTATATCCTAATACTAAAAAACAGTAATTTTAGCGAACGTCCCCTTTAGAAATCGAATTACTGCCAGTGGTAGCCCACTCCCTGTGGTTGATAAATTTACGTACCTAGGCTCGGTTATCGATAATAAAGAATCCAGCTCTTTAGAGATTTGGCGTTGTATTTGCCTCTCTGTTGTAGCCTTTGGGCGTTTAAATAAACCTTTATGGGACAAAAGTAATATTTCTATTAGAACCAAGATTAGAATATATAAGAGTTTAGTGTGTTCCATTTTACTTTATGCATGCAAAACTTGGACTCTCACTCAAGCAGATACACAAAAGTTTGTTCATTTTGAGCAAAGCTGTTTAATATCTGTATAGTTTTGCTCGTTGTCCTCTATTAAACGCACTCGTTTAATAACTAATAAAATATTTTAACCATTCTCAGATATTTGTAAGTCACTTAACATTTATTGTCCATGTTTTACGTAGATCGCCAATTCATTTAGCCAAAATACCTCTGGAAGCCCATCCATTACCCGGATAAAAAAGAAAGCCAGACGGCCAACGGAAAATTTGGACAGACATTGTAGCATGCGAACTCAGTCCTTTTATTTATGCTAAGCCCCCTCGTCCGAATGAATTACTTAATTGGGCGTCCGTTTGTTTACCCTATGCAGCCAACAGAGATCATTGAAAGGCGTTTAACTCGGGATTTAATTAACATTTAATGTCAGTACACCTCAAGTGTCGTTTATTAAGTGCACATTGCAAAAGTTAATAATTTTGCAGATGTTTTTGTATTTGGACCACCTTGGACAACAATAACCGGTGGGGGATGTTTATCCCCAATGATAGTGATGATAATAATGATGATTTACAAAAACTAGGCATCTTTGCTATTATATAAAAAGATTAAAGTTTCTTTATATGAGCAACAAAATAATCATTTTATTTTTAAGTCAACCATTTTCTCAATGATTTTGTACTGCTTACCAGTTATATGTTCAGGTCTGTTAAAAAAATTTTGTTATTTTAAAAAAAAATATCACTATAATAGCTAAACTAGTAGACATTACACATGAAAGATACTTTTAGCATTGTTGTCTACTGATCAAATAAATGATAAAAAACAATGATCATTCTCTACACGCCGATTTGAAATTAATTTCAGCCGGCAAAACAAGAAGAAAATTTATTCATATTTAATTAAAAACAAATATTTACTATAATGTGTAGATTTTTTATTTGGCAAGATATTTAACTCTGAACTTATAAAGAATAAACTGTTCTTGTGTTTTTTCAACTATTAATTAATATGTTTTGATGTTTTTTGCTTCAAAAACTGCTTGTCTTTTTACTAGTTATTTTAAATAAAATTTTCTTTTCTTATTTATCTTTTTTCTTCTTTTATTCTAGATTTTGTATCCTATGACGCTGAATATAATTCTACTGAAGTATTTAAGCTAACTGTAATTGTAAGTTGTAAATAAATACGTTTATTCAGTTCAAAAATGAGAATTTTAAAAACTCGGTTAATATTTTTTATGACAAAGTATTATTTTAGAGCACTCCTCAGTTGTCCAGAAATCTGTTATAATGCCATAGAGATCCTCAATAAACCACAAAAGATAATATTTAAAGCATGTGAAAATATTTTGTCAAAACCAGTTACTTTACTCATTTTGAGTTTGTTGCAAGTGTATACAATATTGTTAATTGTAAAAAGGTTTTTAAAAATTAGATAAACTGTCGATAAATTTGTTTCAAACAAAAAATAGTTTTGCAATCAATTTATTGTAATTTTAGAATGATTTAAAGTTTGGTGACGTAGTCTCAATTTCCAATGATGGTGATATTCCTGACTGTTAGTCCTCCACGTGGTGCATCCTGGACTAGGTGCCAACAGGCATCTAGACTAATAACAGCAGGGTCCGAGTGCACAGCGGTATAACTGGGCTTCCGCTACGGCGGGTGGGTGCAAACATACACCCAGAATACTTAAAAGGTATCTAAAGGTATACGTATATCATATGTAGCCCTTGGGCTAAGGGAGATAACCCTGACAAAAAATCAGGCGGCCTCGTCAATCTTTGCGAACAGTGGCGACGTCACAAGGATGCCGTCTACCAGCCAAGAAACTTTGTTATTCTTTTACGTTTGTCTACGCTTGTCAAGCCATCGAAATCGATCGTTCTACATGTCGTATAAATATGGGAAATAATAAAGAGATGCTTATTATTAATTATATTAAACAATTAATTTTAATAATTTAATAAATGCAACAAATGTAGAAAAAAAGGGTGTTTATTAACTAGTAAACAGTAAATTGTAAAGACACTGCTGTTAACAAATTTTGACAAAGCTCCTGAATTTTATTACGGTTATTTTTCTTAACCCAATGGCTACATATAATATACGTATGTTTTCAAATATTTTTAAGTACCCATAGATCTATGTTTACACTCATCTATCTAGTTACAATTTTGTCCACTTAATTCTTTATGTGCACCTAGTCTAGAATATGCTACGTAGAGGAATAGTCAGGAATATTACCACCATTAAAAATTAAAATTTTGTAAGCATTACACAATCGTTTTAAATTATTGGCATTTTAATTGTTGTTAAAAATGTTTAACAAAAATACAGTTTTGTGTTTTTATAGTAGGCAGAAATGTTTAGCCCATCTGCTACAAAATCCCAATATGCTTCTCATTCTTTGCATAAGTTACACATTATTATTTACTTTTTTAGAAAATTATACTAAATCTCTTTTAAATATTCGTTTACTCAAAAAAATATTTTTACACAAAATGTTATTAGTTTAATAATATTTTATTTTAATTACGTAAAAATTATTTGCAGTAATAAAATAATTTTAAAACATTTTAAAAATGATCTTTAGTTCATTTTATGTAAATATAAACTGTTATAAAAAATCAATATAAATTTATTGTTTTGTGTTTATAAAAATATTACATTTTATTAATAACAAAATGTTTTTTAAGTAATTTTTAAAAATAAATAAAAATTATTGCTTCTATTTTTTGTTATCCTCACTTACTACATTTAATGGTTTTATGTTAGACCACTTTAAATATCTTGGATTATATTTTAATTGATAAACCATTTCATCACTAAAATTTAAATTATTATTATATAGTTTTAAATTAATTCCGTTTAAACACAATGTATTTTTTTCTAAAGGACCAAATGCCAAAAAATGTTCTAAATTATTTTTCCAAAAATAATCTACAAGCACTTTATATGGATTTCCGTTAGATTCATTTAAGAATATATTAATACCGTTTTTTGGTTTTTTAT
Source organism: Cardicola forsteri (assembly GCA_025895645.1). Taxonomy (NCBI): domain Eukaryota; kingdom Metazoa; phylum Platyhelminthes; class Trematoda; order Strigeidida; family Aporocotylidae; genus Cardicola; species Cardicola forsteri. The sequence continues at coordinate 36,107 of JAKXYG010000485.1, forward strand.
TATTTTTATCAAATAACAAAATAAAATTATCTAAAAACATTTCTTTTTGATCACATAAACATTTAACATTTAAAATGTGACTTTCTTCAAGTTTTTCAAAATCATTTATTTGTTTATTTCCAAAATTTGGGGGAATCAAAAGATGCATTAAGTTACTTTCAAATATTTGTTTTTGTGCATTTAAATTTTTATGTTGCAAACAATCTACTGATTTGTGTAATTTATTTAATTCTTCTTGTATTAAATTTTCATGTTTGCTTAACCACATATTTTCTGTCAATTGAGGTGAAAATGAATTGTGAAGTCGATGCATTGCATTGTTAATAGCATTATTTTTAACAATGTCAGAATTTATATTAATATTTAAAATTTGATTATTTTTATGTTTAAAATGTTCTTGATATAAATATTCCAATGTTGATTCAAAGCGATGCTCCATATTTTCCAATTCCATAGTTAATATTTGAATACGATCGTCGTTTAATTTGCATGTAATATCAGCAAACTTTTGCCATTCTTTAAATTTCATGACTACATTTTTAATTTTTTCTTGAATAATTTTAATATTTTTAGTAATTAACTTTAAATCATTTTCTTTCTCAGTACATAAACTCCATGTTTCTTCCATGTAAGCATATACAGGATCACTATTCATTGCTTCTATGTTTAATAAATTTAATTCGTTTAACTTTGTAAATGTATCATGCATCAACATTTTTTCTTTAGATCTCAGTTCAATTAACTTGTTTAATTTGCTGTTAAATATATCTTGAAAATTATTCAGTTTATAACGATAATTATTTACACGATCTCGAACTAATCCAATTTTATAATTAAGCAATTCCTCTTTGGGAGTTAATTTTATTACTTTATTTTTTGCATTTGCTTTACCTTTACCTTTATTTTTTGTTTTAGGCATTAAAAATAGAATTTAAATTAATTATAGAAACTAAGATACTTAAAATATAACCAGAAGAAAAGTAAAACAAACACATTAAAAAATACTAAAATATTTTTTAGATTATATTATTATTTATTATTTTAATAATTATTAAAAAATGTTATTTAAAATATTTTTGTTAAAATAATTATTTTTTTAATATATTTTTTGTTTTAAAAATTTAATTTTTTTAGATTTAAAGATTTAACGTTAATTTTATATTTAAATATTTTTTAATTAATATGTATATTAATCAACAATAAATTATTGTTTTCATTTTAATATATATATATATGAGCTATTTACGTTAACTGTTTTGATATGCACATAAACAACAAAATTATCTGGTTTAATCATGTTAACCATAATTTTTAAATATGATAATTTTGTACTATTACATAAAACATTTTGTAAAATTAATAATGGGTAGTATTATTTAATTGTTTGTTAAGTCTTATTTTTTTATCATTTAATGTTATACTAATCTCCTGTTGTATTTCTAGTTTTATTTAAACAAGATTACTGTTACTGTGGAAAAAAATATTTATAATTATTATTATAAATTTTATTTTAATTACAATTTTTATTTTTGAACATTATAGGAAATTAAGGCAGATATTACACTGAGATCTTACAATTTGGTAATGCTACTTGTAAAAAATATTTTTATTGTTTTAATTATTAGTATGACTGAAGTGATGTTTAGGAGTTATTTTAGTAAAATGTTGATGTGCTAATATGCTTTAGTAATGTTACAAGTTACAGGTTGCAGGTTGTTTCACGAGTTGAGTAGGAGTCGAACTCCTTTTGATCTTCGGTTCAAATGTTGTCGCAAATTTTTGGGGGGAAATATAAAACAAATGGTGAGGTAAAGGGGGATTAGTCACAAATTTTTTTTTTAAATTAAGATAAAATCAAGGTAGATAGTGGAAGTTAACAATTATAGAAAACAAACAAAAATTATAAATATACAATAATAATAATATAAAACAAGTTGCGTATTACAAACGCAAAAACACTTCAATAATTTTCAAAAAAGAAGAAAGGAGAAAAGGATGAATAACTCTCCAATGAACGTGTAGCGTGGTGCACGCCTCACCTTGGGAGTGTTAGAAAAATAAATCAATTTTAATGTGTTAATTATGACAGGGTTTATTTTAGCCCCCATACGTTATTCTGAAAAATGAATATCTTCAATATAATGATTTAGATACATCAAATATTTTGTTTTATTAAAAAACATTTTAAATTACTATTTTAAACCATGCATACAATTAGTACTAAGGAATTAGGAAAATAAAACTATTTCAATATATTTCGTTCTTAACAATTTTAAAACTTCCTGTAAATGCGGTATACATACCAGCACATAAAAACTGAAACTAGTCAATACAACTATTTATTTTTACATAGTTATCTAAAGTATCGACAAATTCAAACTTAAACAGAATTTCGTTACTGACAAACTTACCAAGGTAATAATAATATATATTTTTTACCCACCAATTTATACACGTTACTTTAAATTTTACTATGTATAAGATTTCATTGAGATTTCGGCCCTAATATTTTTTATATAACTTGATATTTATCAACACCCCCACCTAATTTTAGTCAAAAAATTATTGTATGATCTAAAATATCGTTTTGCAATCAATTATTACAAAATAATTCAAATTTACATGCCAATATTGTTTATCAACAGAAAAAACGGGATATAACAATACTCAAAAAATCACATTTACAATAACACGTAATTCAAATATAAAACTTTTTAAAACCCAGATTTAGTGTACTAATTATATTATTTTTACAAATGTGTTTTATTTTATTTAAAAAATGTTTTAAAGTGTATTGCAGCAAATGTTCATGTTTGGTGGTTAACGTTGTAACTAAAACATTAGATTTTATGTTGTTAATTAAAGACTAAGTACAAATTTTAAAACCACTATTCTTATTATGCAGCAATTTAAAGTTCAGTCATTTAGAACATATTTGTTGTCCCTATAATTTTAAAGTAAAACGTTTTATAATAAAATAATAATAAAAACATTAAAAATATTTTTCATTAATTAAATATATAAATAATTACAACTAGTACATTTACTATAATTTGTCCGCTTTTTACTTAAAAATACAAATATTTTTTTATTTATTATACTACTAACAACAATGATCGTTTTCTTCTTGCATTAATTTTTTAACATTTTTTAAATTACATGTTATATATATATATATATATATAACCATCCAACAGTAAACCTCATTTTCACTTTTATAATTTTACTCTCTGTTTATATTACAAACATATATCTTTATATATAATTTTCTTGAAATGTTGTATTGCATGATACATTTAAACTCTGTAAAATATTTTTATAATTGTATTTAGATGCGTTTAATGTATGGTTTAAAATTTTAAAATAGTAATAATGATAACATTAAAAAATAATATTAAAATTTTTTTTAAAACTAATGTATTATTTAATAATTAATAAAATTTAATAAAACATATTAAAATAAAATGTAGTGTATGCAAAATTGTTTGTCTTAGTAAAATGCGTAGAAGTCTTAATTTGAGTCCACTGCAAAGCTGTTTTGGTTTGTTATCTGTAATTCATAAATTACTAATAAATACTCAACATAAAGATTAGAATACTCTATGTTATGATTTTTAAATTTTTTTATGCAAATTGAATTTTTGAAATTTATATTTAAAAAATTTTTTAAAATGTGTTTGTTAGAAAATATGGAATTTTTTTAATTCAAATTAAAAATTGCTTGGGTAATAACAGGAAATACAGTAATGAACAATTTTGTTAAAATACCATTTAATGCTGTTAGATTGTTAAGCGTATTTTTACATATTATTATTCTACCTGCTCTTAGTAAGATCGTAAAGTGGATAGTTAAAAAACATTTTTCGAATACTTTAGAGATTATGACATTGTTAACTATATACAACGTGGATTTTTGCTACAGAGATCCTGCTTTGCAAACCTATTAAAATTTACCAATGGTATCATTAAGTCACTTGAGTATTATTCATCAGTAGATGCTTTTTCTATTTCCTGAAAACCTTTGATAAAGTATTATACTTGTTATTACTGGAGAAACTAAAATCTTGTGGAATTTGTGACCTCATTTACAGCTGGATAATGGAAAATTGATATAATCGTAGCTTTAGTAAGATTAGGTATGTGGGATTACATCAGAGGTATCGTAGGGTTCTGTACGAGATACTTTATTATTCGTGGTTTTTATTAATCAATTTAACATCCTCAAATGGGGATAAATTAAAAACCGATGACTAAAAGGAGTATTCCAATTTTCTATTTACCTTGTGTATTGTCCTGTTCCCGTTAATTCCTCCAAGAGGATCACGACCTTGTGGTTTGAAGGCTTGTGAGCTTTGTTGATCTTGGGAGTATTGCTGACGGGAGTTTGTTTTCTTAATAGGATTGTTTATATTATAAGAGTATGGATATAGTTTAGACTACCAATAATTCATCCGTTTCCTTGTTAGGCTATTTAGTTAAATGTTTTGGATGAGGACTTCGATTATGTTGACTAACATTTCTCATTTATTTTGGTTGGTGATCACGTGGTGGTCGCCTATACATTATTTTCTATATCCATAGACTTTTATTGCTTGATAAGCCTAACACAAACATAGAAGAATAACAAAGTTTATTGTTTTGTTGATAATAAGTTTACGTTTTCTCAGCAGAATTTCGTTTCTATGACATATATTTAGTATGAGTAATTCATTTAAAAATTTCATTTTATCAAAATATACTTTTATATGAAGTGTTTAAAAACTTTGTTATTACTTATTTGTAGCATTTTAAATATACTTAAAAGTTTTAGCTTTTTATGTTTTTGCATTGTTAACTATGCATTTAGTTCGTTTTTATGACACTATTGCAATTAAGCATAATTATTTAAGTTGGTTTTTTATTTTTTGATTGTATAAAAAGCCATCGAGGAGATCATGGTTGCATTACGGTTCTGGGGTTTGTGCCTTTTTATTTTGAATGTAATATTGTCATTTTCTTTTGGTGTTTTTTAGTAAATGGTTGAGTACCTTTGCAATTTCTTACGTATAACAATACTTAAAATAATAATGACGAAAAAAAATAAATATTGGTGGCTTTGCCACCTCTTTATTAGTTCCAAGTTATTATAGCATCCCGTGTAATCCACTTTCATTGTTCACGAGTCTTGTGTTCTATTTTTGCTTACGCTTGTTTGTAAATAAATATTGGTTAATCATCAGCATAAAAGTAATGATGTCATGTGTTTTTGTGCATTTCTAATGAAACATGAATTTTAATTATTTTAAAAATTGTTTTAGGTTTTGATGATTTATCATAATTTATGATGAATTCATCACCAAATTTTCCCAGTGGTCTGATAAGATCTGGATTTTCTTATAACATTTGTCAACCGCCGTTTTCTTTGGATAATTCATCTCAGTCCCAATTGATTCAGCATTCTAATCCACCTCTTCTTCCACAACAACAACAACAACAGCAACAACAACAACATGTATTTTCTTCAGCAGGATCTTTAAATTCAGGTTTGATTAATTGAAATTTTTGGTGGTTGGTTACGTAGTAACCTTCCTGTAATTTCTATATTTGTGTAACAGTAAACAATTAACTGTGACGGTTTGTAATTAACAATTAGATTATTTGTGATTGTTTGCATATTTGTATACCATATTAAACGATCGATTTCGATGGTTTGATAAGCGTAACAAACGTAGAAGTATAACAAAGTTTCTTGGTTGGTAGATAGTATCATCGTGACGTCGCCACTGTTTGAAAAAATTGACAAGGCTGCCTGATGTTTTGTCAGGGTTATCTCTCTTACACCAATGGATACATATAGTATACGTGTACTTTGTAATACTTTTTAAGCATGTATGTTTCCACTAATCTTTCTAAGTGGAAGTCTAGTTGAACTTCTATGCACTTGGTCTTGGGCTATGTGCACCAACAATTTAACCATAATTGAAAATTGGGTTTTATTCCTACCACCGTCACTAAATTCATCTATTGTGGTTGGTGACATAATCACCTCTTCATTATAACTTTATTTGTACGGCATTTTAAACAGTTGATTTTGATGGCTTGATGAGCGTAACAAACGTAGAAGAATAACAAAATTTTCTTACCGGTAGACGGCATTTTTGTGATGGCGTCACTGTTTGCAAAGATTGACGAAGCCACCTGATTTCTGCCAGGGTTATCCTTTTGCCTAACGGCTACAAATTGTATACATACACCTTTAGATACCTTTTAAGTATCCTGGGTGTATGCTTGCACCCATCCGCTATAGTGGAAGCCCAGTTATACCACTGTACACTAGGTCCCTCCTGTTACTAGTCTAGATACTTATAAGCACTTAGTCCAGGATGCACCGCGTGGACAAAGAACAGTCAAGCATATCACCATTATTGGAATTTAAAAATTTATAAGTATTACTTAAATTCCCAGGATTGTTAGCATCCCAATAATAATAATAATAAAATCGCTTATTTATTCTATAATCTCTCTTTCCAACCGCCCCCCCCCAGCCGTTCATAATTTCGCCCTTATTACCTCAAGTCAAACGCTGATGAACACGTCTAATCAAAACGCCTCATTTCATCCCGTCTATGGCAACATTTTCCAGTCGCTTCTTTCAAATTCAACTCCCACAACGTCCAATCCAACAACCCTACTGACCAAACCGTCCGATGTACCTCCATCGGCGAACGCGGCAGCAGCTGCGATAGTGACACCAACAACGCTGATATTCCAACCCACCACGTGTTTGTATCCCGTTTTCAAGGTAGCAGTCACGGCTGCAAACAGTCAAGTGACAAGTTCTGCGGCCGTGGCAACGAAAACGACAACATCCAAGTCGAAACAGGGCCAAGAGTCGCATTGTTTGCTCGAGTCCTTATTTTCAATCGAAAATGTCGTCAACGAAGCGGTTTGTACAATTAAGTCGCATTCGTTTTTGCACTGGGCTATGGGTGAGTTGCAAGTTTGTGTTTTTTGGTTGGTGACGTAGTAACCCTTTTATCACTTTCCATATGTATACGACATATGAACGATCGACTTCGACGGCTTGATAAGCGGAACAAACGTAGAAGAATAACGAAGTTTCTTGGCTGTTAAACGGTATTCTTGTGACGTTGCCACTATTCGCAAAGACTGACGAGGTCGCCTGATTTTTGTTAGGGTTATTTCCCTTAGCCCAACGGCTAGATATTGAAACTTTATGGGCATTACTCAAATCTTCTGGATGATTAACATCCCATGTGTTTATTTATTTTAATTTTATGTTTGTCATTTTGAATGTTTTCAGACGGGAAACGTGCATCTTTCAGCAGTAGACATTGTTTAGCAAAACCGAACGCGTGGGTCCACATTTTAGTGGGCCGGTGGTGGGATTTGAATCCCCATGCCCCAGCCAGGTCCAAATCGAGCGCTGTACCGCTAGGCCACCCCGACACGTGTGTTTTCATTCATTTTGGTTGGTGACGCGTGGTCGCTTACTTTTTCATTATTTTCCATATATCTATACGGCATATTAAACGATCGACTTCGATGGCTTGATAAGCGTAACCAAACGTGTGGAATAATAACGAGAAGCTGTCAACAGACTTCAGTCGCTTTATCCTTGCGTTGGTTAAACGTAATAAAGTTTTGTTTTAACAAAGCACTTATTTTGCAAAAGCTTACACTTTAATTAATCCATTTTTTACAAACCGTAAATTTTTTATGTTTTTGCATTTGCTGAATAAATCATAATCAAATGAGAAAGTTAACGTCAATTATAAATAAAAATGTAAATGTAACTCAACTAAGTAAAATATGAATGTTTGTATCTTTTTTTGAACTTTTCAAAAATATTAAAATTTTTGATTTTGGTCTAAATTAGAATTTTTGATTAGTAATGGTAGAAATGGCACTTGTTTATTTTTTAAGTCAATACTGCTAAGGTAATGCAATATTTACGCATCAAATATGTCTAATACTATCAAGTAATGTTCTGAAGACTAATTATTAACACTGCATTCAGTTCGACGACTGAATCGTCCACTCAGGGTACACATTTAACCAGAATAGTAATTTGGATTAAATTTGGTCGTCGGATTGTTTACATTTTTCGGCAAATCATTTATTTCATCATTTCGGTTGGTGACGTGGTCATCCCTTCATTATTTCCCATATTTATACGATATATAAACGATTGATTTCGATGGCTTGACAAGCATAACAAACGTGGAAGAATAACAAAGTTTCTTGGCTGGTAGACGGCATTCTTGTGACGTCGCCACTGTTCGCAAAGATTTACGAGGCCGCCTGATTTTTTGTAAGGGTTATCTTCCTTAGCCCAAGGGCTACATATGGTATACGTATACCTTTAGATACCTTTTAAGTATCCTGGGTGTATGTTCGCACCCACCCGCCGTAGCGGAAGCCCAGTTATATCGCTGTGCACTCGGACCCTGCTATTATTAGTCTACATGCCTATAGGCACCTAGTCCAGGATGCACCACGTGGAGGACAAACAGTCAGGAATATCACCATCATTGGAAATTGAGACTTTATTGAGCATTACTCAAATCCTCGTGGATCACGTTTGTGAAAGATGACGGTGTTTTAACTAACTTTGATAACAATGATTAGTGGAAAATCTTTTTCCAAATTTTTTGTTCGTGAAAGATAATTATTTTCCATTTGAATACAGTCGGTATGTGCAACAAACGTAGAATGATAATAATGTTTTTTGGCGCTAAAAGATGACCATTTTGTAACAGTGACGACTATTTACAAGCGTTGACCAATTTTCTGATATACAATCAAACTTATTGAACAATATTTTTAAACACACTGGAATTTGAATCTGGACATTCCTATTCCATTTGAAAATTAAAAAAGCTATTTCCAAAGTTGATTGTGTTGTCACAATTTGTGACGATTCAATAGATTAAGGGGAATTTTTGTTTTAATGAATACATACTGTCGGTGTATTTTTACGAATTTAATTGTCAGAGTAATGCAAACTACATTCCTTTATTTGAAGCACTTTAACGCTAGGGTTCATTGTTGCGAGACATTTTGGTGAAATCCTATTAGTTTGTCCTCTTAGACTTACCTACGATTGGTGCTACAGATTTATGTCATTCCTGAAGCTGTCTTTTTTAATTTTCCATTAACCTGTATTTCATCTAATCTCCATTTAAAAATTATTATTATTGTTATTAGCCGCTGCTCGTTCCTATCCCCGGGATCGCCTCACCGTATGGCCACGTCGTCAAATTGAAAACGACTTATTGCACACTCTCAATTGGACCATTGCTCCCCCCGGCCTACTTAACATCTATTCTGAGTCACCATTCTTGCGACCCATTCTGACGTTGCGGAAAGTCGAATTTGCCGCTCCCGGCAATATCAATCCAAACATTCCCGATTTGGAAAGCATGGTTCGTACGCTGCGCGAGATTGCCGATGCCAAGGTGTCCAAATATGCCGCTTCGTTTGGTGGTGGTCCGAATCCCACATCTGCTGCCTCGGTAGGCTTCACTACCGACTTTATGACGCACGTGTTTACGCTTGATCTGGATAGGCATGTTGTCAAATTGTTAGCTGAACAGATGCGCCAAACTTCCAAGTACGTTTTTTTTAAACTAACATAATCACATTTGACAAAAAGACTAACGATAAAAATATAGGTTAATATTATTGGTTATTGAATTTTCAGCCAATTATCGTATTTTGTTTTTTTTATTGGCTATCTCTTATCCAATCGTTGCAATGATGCGGATTTATTTTGAGTTATACCGGTTAGAATTTATTTACTTATATAAATAAGTCAGTAGAAGTTAATTTAACAGTAATTTGTTTGTTAAGAGAAGTTGAAGAGTTTTACGATGGGACAAAGGTGTCTTGTTTCAAATTGGTAGAAAATAGCACGCTAATAATCCTGAGGATTTGAGTATTGCGAAAGTGGACAAAAACGTGTGATGCACACTCAAAAAATCAATATTTAAGTACGTGCACATTCATGGAAAACATCTTATTTAACTGGAAACTATAGTTGACAAAATACACCTAAATATGCATGATTCATGTGTGAATATGAGTATTTAAACGATAACCTGGATGTAGGACAAAGAATGGTTAGACTACGGACAACGATAATTGGACAGAAAGTAATTCATCAATTGGATAGGTTTGTGTCAAGGTCACTTTTAACTTTACAAATCAATTTTTTTGTTTATGTATAAAAAATTCGTTTTAATTACTTGGTGACGTGGTCACCTCTTCATTATTTTACATATTTATACGCTTGAATACACTAGCTTGATAAGCGTGACAAACGTAGAAGAATAACGAAGTTTCTTGGCTGGTAGACGGCATCCTTGTGACGGTGCCACTGTTTGCAAGGATTGATGAGGCCGTCTGATTTTTTGTTAGGGTTATCTCCCTTAGCCCAACGGATACCTTTAGATATATTTTAAGTATCTTACACCAATCCGTCGTAGCGGTATCTAGTTATACCCCTGTGTACACGATCTCTGCTGTTTTGGTCCAGGATGCACTATATGGAGGATGAACAATCAGGATTATTAGCATCCCACTCGTAATTGTAAACACAATTGAATGCACGTTTTCGTGTTGATGTCATGCATTTCCTTTTGTTACAATTTATCTCAAGACGTCCCGGTGGTCCCGAATGGCACGTCATACTTCGTTTGGGCTGGGCTTGCATGACTGACTTCTACGTTCCCAAGGATCCCGACGGCAAGCCCTTGCAAACATTGGTCTTCCCCGAAGCCCTACCTCGATGCCTCAGTATTCGCGTGGTTGGACGTTCGGTTACTCTGCCAGATCCAATATTTCACGGTGGCCAAGCTCAAAAGTTGGGCAAGCGCCTTCGTTTATCGATCGATATTACAGACAAGGTATTGTGTGTTGCCAACACCTCATTCCACAGTGACTGCTTAGTGTCAATGACTTGTAACGATTACCATTTATGCTATTAGCATAGGCATATAATCGAACATTTGAAACGTATCCAGTTCTGTTTAATCTTGCATTGAAATCACTTATCTATATTTTGATGTCTCTTCTTGGCATATCATCCAACAAACTTTGCAATTAATCATAGAAGATATCTTTTTGGTTCTTCTCAATAGGGGCATAGACTTGCACAATTGTTACTTTTGCAAATCTGATGTGCAATCTGACTGAAATGGTACGGTCACTCAAGGGTTTCCATCCGATTATAGCTTTAGCAGCATTTTTACTTAACATAATACCAACTCCATAAATATGATGTTCTTCATGTCCAGAATATAAAATTGATGTATCTCCACTCTTGAAATGACCTTGGCCTTTTCATCGTATTTCGCTAATACCCAAAATATCCAAGTTGTACTTTTTCATTTCTCGCCAATTAATATGTTAATGTTTCTTTTTGGAACATCATCCAGCAAATTTTGTAATTGCTTGTAAAAGTAATCTTTTTGGTCATCCTCAGTAGGAGTATAGATTTGCACAAATGTTACTTTTTGAAATCTGAGCTTCCATCCAATCATAGCTTTAGCAACATTTTTACTCAACATAATACCAACTCCATGAATATAATCGTGTTCATGTCCAGAACATGACCTTGACATTTCCATCGCATTTGGCAACCTAAAATATTTAAATTGTATCAATTCATTTCTTGAAGGACTTATTTCAGCTGTCCACTACGAGAAAGTGTGCAGACATCCCATATTAACTTTTTGGCATTGAAAATTCTGCAAATCGAAGATTGAGCTTGCTTTCGACTTTCACTCAGCGTTCACCACTTTGCTGGTGTTTACCAGATTGGCGTCCTCTTATTGTTTGGGTAGCAATGTAGATATACAGGCTGATAACCTTGTGCTCAATTGCAACCGATATTACGGATAAGGTGCGTGGGTGGTTGTATCAAATGACTGTTCACGTGGTCATCTATCAATCATTTTTAGATTTTCGATCGATATTGTGGTACAATATACCCGATTGAAGTGAGCGAAATCAGAAATGTTATTGTAAATTGAGGCTTTATAGATATTTTCAGGATTATATACATGTCTACTTAAAGGATGCTAATAATCCTGGGGATTTGAGTAATACTGATAAATTCTCAAATTCCAATGATGATGATATTCCTGACTGTTCCTCTTCGATGTGATGCACATGGGTGTCTAGAGTTATTACAGCAGCAGGGACCGAGTACACTCCCGCCTAGTGAATGGATGCTAGTATACATCCAAGATGCCTAAACGTATTTATTTACTATATGTAGTTTGTGGATTCGTCAAACCCCCGACGAAGATCGCCTCGTCAATTCCTGTGAACACTGGCGTTATCGCAGGCAATCGATTATTTATCCAAAATACTTTATTTAGCCCCCAAGTTCAATTTATATAGGAATTTGGATTGTTATGTCGACTAACTGTTGTTTAATTTCCATTCCCTCGCCGCTGTAACCCCTCCCCCACCCCCAGATCCCCATCAAACCGAACAATCCGACGCGTAACAAAGTACTGGACATCGAAATTACCTGGCTTCATGCACCACTCGAGGATCAATCGACAGCACTCCTTCCAATGGTTGCCAACGGTGAATTATCGCCGCTATTTTGTCATCTCATCGGCTTGCCTGTTGTCCAAATTACGTTGGATCGATTCTATCCCATTGCCGAGTTGTGTTCGATATTCGACGATGACACGGCCAATGCCCGATTCAATCAGTCGGCCGTCGTGCCCAAATTGGACAATTCGGTCGAAATACACAAAGTTTGCTCGCATCCGCTAGCCACCAAGGGCACGTACGACTTTTGTGTGTCGCAGTGTCGGCGAATAACGACTGGCTCGATCAAGGTAACTGGTTGTTTTCTACGTCGACTTCCGATTTGGGGGAAATGCATCTTGTTTAGGGGTCGCTTGTTGGATTCGAACCTCGTCAGGGTTCAAGTCGAACGTGCGCTGTACGGCTGGACTACGTCGGGCAGGGATGGTTGTTTGAAATGTTTGTACAGAGTGTCAATTTGTAATGATGGTTATATTGCTGACTTTTTGTCTTCTACGTGGTATATCCTGGACTTCCTTTTTGGCGGATGGGTGCAAGCGTGCAGCCAGGGTATTATAATGGTACGTGTACCATATGTAGCCCTTGGGCTAAGGGAGATAATTGTGACACAAAATCAGGTGGCCTCGTTAATAGGGGCGCCAAGAAACTTTGTTATTGTTTTACGTGAATTGAAGTTACTTGTTTATTATCTCTATACTTGTAGGTTACGTTTTTTTATGGATTTCTATAAAAGGGAAACGTAATATGGTTGGTGACGTAGTCTCCCCTTTATTATTTTATTTATTTTTATTACTTGGAATGTTTTGCGGGAAACGCGCGCATCTTTCAGCAGTGGGCATTGTTTAGCGAAGCCATATGTGGGCCCACATTTAGTGGGTCGGTGGTGGGATTCGAACCCCCCGATGCCCACTTGGGTCCAAATCGAGCGCCTCACCGGCACACATTTGTACATTCATTCATTTTGGTTGGTGACGTGGTTACCTCTTCATTATTTCCCATATTTATACGACATGTAGAACGATCGATTTCGATGGCTTGACAAGCGTAGACAAACGTGGAAGAATAACAAAGTTTTTTGGCTGGTAGACGGCATCCTTGTGACGTCGCCACTGTTCGCAAAGATTGACGAGGCCGCCTGATTTTTTGTAAGGGTTGTCTCCCTTAGCCCAAGGGCTACATATGGTATACGTATACCTTTAGATACCTTTTAAGTATCCTGGATATGTTCGCACCCACCCGCCGTAGCGGAAGCCCAGTTATACCGCTGTGCACTCGGACCCTGCTGTTATTAGTCTACATGCCTATAGGCACCTAGTCCAGGATGCACCACGTGGAGGACAAACAGTCAGGAATATCACCATCATTGGAAATTGAGACTTTATAAGCATTACTCAAATCTTCAGGATTATTAGCATCCCATTTGTACAGGATATCAACCAATCGGATCCGATAACTTGGTAGGCGTAGAAGTATATCGAAATTTCTTGATTAGCAGATTGAGATTCAAAATCTTGTGGTTTAGTGGTACATCGCTCGATTCAAACCTGGGTGTGTACGTGTTCGATTCCTACCACCGGCACTAAATGAATAAATCTATCCCGTGAGACCACACACAGATATATAATTATTTTTATCGATTTCACGTAGGTGAATGTATCTATGGTGTATGATTAACAGTGTGTTTTGTGTGAATTTAATTGTCGAAATTATTATCGTTTCTAAAGTGGTCTATTGTCTAATGATATCTCGCCAATAGTGACCAACTCTTTATTTAGTTATTTAATTCGTTTTTTTCTTGAAGGTTTGTGGGGAAAAGTCGATATACACATAAATATAAATTATTGTATGTAGGCTGTCCAAAGTTATTCGTTGTTCAGACTGGTAAAAACGATCAACTGAGCTGAAAGATTTCTTTATAATGTTTAGCTACTGATAGATGCTAACTAGTAGTATATTTCAATTTTGTTAATTTAATAGTATTTCGAAATAATTTTTTATTGCCGTATTCATTTTAAGTAAGGAAAAGATTGATGTTTTGACCAACGGTCGTGGATTCAAAATTTTATTGGGTTTATTTAAAGCAAAAAATCGATTATTCCAATTTTTTCCTATGCTAAAAATTTGCTTACATAAGTTATTTGCAACAACCCCCCCCCATTTCTTTGTTGTCAGTCCGAAATTAAATCCCGTTTCGAAAAATTTGCTCAAGATGACAATGATGTGAGCATTGAAGATACTGACGTGGAAGTTTCTGATTACATACCATTGTGCCTCCTGTGTCCACTTACCCGCACCCGGATCAACGTAAGTTTGAACATTAATTTTGTGGTTTTCATTCGTGAGGTGATGTAATCAACTGTCCATTATTTATATTTTTGTACAGCGATCGACTCCAATGGAAGCCAATAATCATTGGAAGTTGATTAATGTTTATAAAGTCTCAATTTCAAACAATTGGTTATATTACTGACTGTTCATTCTGCACTAGGTACCCATATGCATTTAGACTGATAACAACAGGGACCGAGTGCACAGCGGCATAACTGTGCTTTCGCTTCGGCGGATGGATAGACGACATCCTTATTTCTATAGTTGTACAGCATATTAATCGACTGGTATGTGCAACAAACTTAGAAGCACAACGAATTTTCTTAGTTGGTAGACGACATCGGTGTTCACAAATAATGACGAGGCCTTCCGTTATTT
Organism: Cardicola forsteri; assembly: GCA_025895645.1. Taxonomy (NCBI): domain Eukaryota; kingdom Metazoa; phylum Platyhelminthes; class Trematoda; order Strigeidida; family Aporocotylidae; genus Cardicola; species Cardicola forsteri. Next base: position 51,386 of record JAKXYG010000485.1, read on the forward strand.
TGTTCCTTCGTCTAATAGACTCGGTTACTATACACATACCTGTTGTGTTAATCTGGATGATGATGTTACGAATATTGCCATCATTGCATGCATTATCCAAAGCTTTTGTGGTTTTTTATTATCAATAGTGACTGAAAATCAGTTGCACAGAATAAGTAGTTATTAGAAATGTTATATTAGTTTTGTCAGATTCACTTGTATAATAAACTTACTAGGTTTTCAAGTCAACCAGGAGCACTGTACAGCTGTTTCATCCTTATCTGGAATTATCAGCAGCGCATACCTTTCAAGTTTTACACACCAACATGAACTTGAACCCACGCCCTATTTGGTGTCAAGCCAGCGCCTTAAACCACTGAGCTACGGGTGGATGACCTTCGACCTGTAAATTTATTATTTATAGTAAATTTAATCAATTTTAATGGCCCAGTGTCCTCAAATACTGCTACGTTGCTACCAGTTTAGCAAGTGAGAACCCTTTCACATTCTTCATAGATCACTTGAGCAGTATGAATAGAAAAAGAAATATAAACTTGGAGATAATGTCACCATTTTAACAAAATCACTCCTCCCCCCCCCCAAGAAAAAACACATGTATATGGTTTGTTTAAAAACAGATAAATATGTATGCGAATAAGAAAATAGATAATCAAAACGATACTTTGTTCTTTTTCTCAATTATATTTATGGCTTTCTATAATTTCCTGTAAGTGTTTAGATCCCTACATCAATTTCATTTCAGTCAAAGAAGTTTATTTCTTAAGTCATTCACACTATTGATTATGATAATTGTGCTAGGAAGGTCCGCTCGACTTCAACCTGGACGGGCCTCGATCCCCACCACCGGCTGGCTTCGCTAAAATGTCTACCGATGAATATGATTTCTATACAGGCATTCAAAGTAGTAACAGTTGATAGTTAATCTTTATTTCTGATTTATTTTATTTAAGCTAAATAGTAAACATTATTATAACAAATTTCCCACAATTGATTGTATTTGTACTTATTTAGAAACTGTAAGAACGTCGTATTTAAACACCCATATAAACATAATCACTAAATATAATTTACATATTTTTGTGTTTAATATGTTATTGATTTATGTACTTAAACTATTTTTCATAATATTGTTGAAGGCCGAAAATGTGTATTTATCAAGCATAACTTTAATCGAGTGTAATGAAAAGATATCTTAAGGTATATGCATACCATTTGTAGCCCCATTGGGCTAAGGGAAATAACCCTGACAAAAAATTTGGCGGCCTTGTCAATCTTTGGGTTACAAGGATGTAGTTTATTAGCCAAGAAACTTTGTTATTATTCCACACGTTTGTGTTACGCTTATCAAGCCATTGAAATCGATGGTTTACTATTCTGTACAAATATAGAAATAATGAATAGGTGACTACAATGAATGAATGCTTTTTAGCAAGTGGATATAACGTTTAGCTTATTTTTGGACCTTCCAACAACAGATTCCCGTTCGTTCGTGTAACTGCACGCATTTCCAGTGTTTCGATCTTCACTCCTATCTCAGCATCAATTTGCGCCGTCCCAGGTGGTGTTGTCCACTGTGCAGTACTCCAGCACCGTTTCGCGATCTTCGATTGGATGAGTAAGTTGTTGTTGTTGACGATGGTTTGGGAAGACAATGGAGTGGGGGGGTGAGAAATGGCATTTGATTCCACATTCATTCCGTGCTATGCTTAGCTGAAGGGACGATTAGCGTTACAGTGACATACAGGGAGTCCAGTTATACCGCTGTGCATTCGGTCCCTGCTCTTATTAGTCTAAATGGCTAGGGGCATCTAGTCCAGGATGCATCGCATGGAGGAGGAACAGGCAAGAATATCATCATAATTGGAAATCGAGACTTTGTTAACATTACGCAAATCCTCAAGATCAAGAACGCAACACACAAGATTTAGTTCAAAATGAAATATTACGAATAGTGTAGATACTATATATAGGAGTGAGATTACTTAACCTGAGTCTTCATTGTGATTGGTCGACTGGTTCACTTATTGATTGTGATTCGGTATCCGCTATACGTTCAATCATGGATTCCTGATGTTTGATAGGCATCACACATGATGAAGGGTAAACTTAACCATTAATAAGGTTGTCTTGTTAAATAAGTGGCGTGCTTCTACCATCAATTTCTGCTTTGCAGATCATGGTATTCGATTAGTTTTAGTGTGGCTGACCGCAGCTAACTGGTCAACCATTTAGGCCTTTAGTTCACTTGTGGAATACCACCATCATTGAAAATTGAGATTTTATTGAGCATTATTCAAACCATCAGGATTATTAACATCCAAAGTTCGAATGTTTACAATATTCGTGATTAGGTGCCAACAGGCATCTAGACTAATAAAAGCAAGGACCGAGTGTACAGCGGTATAACTGGGCTTTCACAGGATTCCCGATCAATGAATAGGTGCTAGCATACACCCATTTGTAGCCGGTTAGGTTTGTGGATCCGTCAATCAGCGTCAACCCTAAAGAAGATTGCTTTGTTAATTCCTGTAAAAGCTGGCGTCGTCGCAAGCAAGCGGTCTTCTAGCCGAGAAACTTCAATTACCCCCCCCCACACACACACAATTTCAATTCACATCCGAGAACCTTTTTGTATAGGAATTAGGGAAGCTTTTTAAACTTGGAATTAACGTTACGTTATTTGAACTTGTGTCCTAATAGATTGGCTCAGAGATTGCATTCTTACAATAGTACGAGCATTGACAACTTTTCTGTCTGTGTGTGTGTGTATAAAGTCACGAGTGTTTTTTTTTGACTTGTAGACTATTCCAATCCATTCTGAAAAATCCCCAAACGGCAGACCAGGAATTTGTTCGTATTGATCCACAAGGCGACTGGTACTTGCCCACAACCGTGACGGCTGTCTCAATTCCATCGAAAATCAATCCCAAGTCGCCTTCCAAGATGACCGCTTTGACTAATTCCGACGCCGCCGATGTTCCACCGCTACCAGCGTCGTCCGAACCGATTATGGTCAAAAAGGATGGAGACGATGAGACTACGTCAACAGCAGCAACAACAACAACAACAACAACAACTGCTTCTCCACGAATTGCGGCTGTCAATAGTGGTGATAATCAACCGATTGTCATCGTAGTGAGCGATGATGATGATGGTGATACGGCAGCGGCAGCGGTGGTATCGAAACCGAATAGTGAACTGGTGAAGAAAGATGGAGTGGTGGCGAAAAAGATTGCGTAAGTGGCTGGTAGATGATATCCTTGTGACGGCGCCATTGTTTGTAAGGTTGCCAAGGTCACCTGGTTTTTTTGTGTAGGTTATCTCTCTTAGTTTAAGGGCTACATATGGTCTACTGTTGGTGTATGCTTGCACCTATCCGCCGAAATCGTTGTGCACTACGTGGAGGATGAACAGTCAGGAATATCACTATTATTGGAAATTGAAACTTTATTGAGCATTACTCAAATTCTCGTGGATCATTAGCATCCCAAGGATGATGTGATTGGTGACAAGATTTTACCTTTGCTGATCGTAAATAAGGAGAATAAAGAAGTTTCTTGGCTGATAGACGACATCCTCGCGATGGCACCGCTGTTTGCCAAGATTGACAAGACTGTCCGATTTTTTTGTGGGACTTATCTCTCTCTCTTAATCCGAAGGCTACACATACGTATACGTACAGTAGCTACCAATATATGCTTGCACCTGTGTTTGTTAAAATATCAACACAATGGGGATGCTAATGACCCTGAGGATTTGAGTAATGCTTATAAAGTCTCAATTTCCAATGATGGTGATATTCCTGACTGTTAGTCCTCCACGTGGTGCATCCTGGACTAGGTGCCCCTAGGCATCTAGACTAATAACAGCAGGGTCCGAGTGCACAGCGGTATAACTGGGCTTCCGCTACGGCGGGTGGGTGCGAACATACACCCAGGATACTTAAGAGGTATCTAAAGGTATACGTATACCATATGTAGCCCTTGGGCTAAGGGAGATAACCCTGACAAAATTAGGCGGCCTCGTCAATCTTTGCGAACAGTGGCGACGTCACAAGGATGCCGTCTATCAGTCAAGAAACTTTGTTATTTTTTCACATTTACGCTTATCAAACCATCGAAATCGATCGTTTGCTATGTATAAATATGGGAAATAATGAAGAGGTGACCACGTTGCCAACCAAAATGAAAAAATGAATGAATCAACACAGTAAATGCTTAACAAAGTCTCAATTTCTAATGATTCCTAAATGTTCCTCCTCCATGTGATGCATCCTGGCCTAGGTGCCTACAAGCATCTAGACTAATAACAGCAGGATCCGAGTTCACAGCAGTATAAATGGCCTTTTACTAAATATTCCGTTCAATGAATGGGTGATAGCATGCATTTAAGATGCCTAAAAGGTATCTCAAGTTATACATTTACCATATGCAACCGATTTGGCTTGTAAATCCGTCAACCTTAAAGAAGGTCGCCTTGTCAATTCCTGTAAACGCTGACGTCGTCACAAGAAAGCGGTCTTCTACCCAAGGAATCTTAATTTATTTCTCCAAGTTCAATTCGCATCTGATAACCTTTTCGTGTACAAATTCGAAAAACTATTTGAAAGTTGGAATTAATGAAGAGGTGACTCTACCATCAACTTATGTTATGTTAAAAGAATTCAAAGTAGTAGAAGTATAGAATCAAATGGAGAAAAATGACCTGAATCATTTTTACAAAGATCTTTTTTTCGTCCTCAACCCAACGCCCCATTTCATGTCAAAGCTATTCCTTTTAACTCAAAGAACCACCTATGGTTACATGTCTATCTTAAGATACTTTTTAAATACCCGGGCTATATGCCTGTAGTCATTCACCAAAACAATAGTCCAGTCATACTACTATGTACGTGGTTCCTGCTGTCTTAATGTGGATGCACTTAGTCCACATAGAAGTAACAGTCCAAAGTATCACCATCATTAGAAATTAAAACTCAAGTCATTTACTTGTAAATTCCGAGTGCACAGCAGTATAACTGGCCTTTTACTAATGGGTGATGGCATACATCCAAGATGCTTAAAAGGTATCTCAAGTTATACATTTACCATATATAGCCGGTTAGGCTTGTGGATCAGTGAACCGACGTCAATCCTAAAGAAGATTGCCTCGTCAATTCCTCGTCTTGCACCAACTTATGTTATTGTTCTTATTGACATGCCTTGTTTCCCCCCCCCCCAACAACAGTCAGCCGCCTATAACCAACAACTTTATGGAAATTGACTTGACAATGGACGACGACGATGATGAAGATGATGATGATTGCGATGATTATGATGCCGTTGGTCACAACGACCATTCGTACGGTTTCGGCCAAATCCCGTCGAACGGTCCCACACGCAGCGTTGGACACGCCGTCGAATGCAACAAATTGCGCACCAATTCACTGTCTCTCGCCCAAGTCCGTAGCGACAATCCCATGGTTCTTGTGCCACGTCTTGCCGATCAATTTAAAGACTGGTCGCCAGCCTCAATTCAAGACTGGTGGATGGAAAAGTCACAAGCAATGCTGTTGATGATGTCGTCGACACAAACACCGCCAACGACAACAATGCCGTCGGCACCTACTACCGTTACAAATGCCTTCGGTTCTTCGGTCGAGGCCCATTCGCGATTCTATCACCATCTGCTCGAAGCGACGAGCAGACGCGTCAATCAGTCGTCCACGACGGGATCGCGGCGCAATCGTACCACCAAGCCGATGGTGGTTATGCCTAATCAAGTGCATCGCCGACTAGCTCCAGCTGTTCCGACCAAATCGTCGACGTCTACCAGGAAGGCGATGGCTGGCAATGGGACGGGGGGCCGAACGCGGTTGGTGCATTTGTCCGATGGTATGTTGGGATTTACTACTATTATTATTATTATTATTATTATTATTATTATTATTATTATTATTATTATTATTATTATTATTATTATTATTATTATTATTATTATTATTATTATTATTATTATTATTATTATTATTATTATTATTATTATTATTATTATTATTATTATTATTATTATTATTATTATTATTATTATTAGAGATACATTTAGTGTAAAATACATTATTATTATTATTATTAAAAATAACACCAAAATTTAAAAAAGTATTTGTACAAATAATGGAAACAAAATGAAATGGAGTGTCATATATTAATAAATATAAATATAGTCAACACAGTATATATATATATATATTATACAAAACCCTTTTGCTTTAAGAATAAGCATGGGGCAATAAGACAACAATTACAGCAAAACAACAACAACAAAGTCTCGTTGGCATTGAAGATTGTGCACAATCGAAGATTGCGCTTCCTTTCGGCTTTTACTCAGCCTTATCATCTGGTAACTTTGCCATCCAGATACGTTGTTGTTTGCCGGAATGGCATCCTCTTGGTTGTTTCCGTAGCAGTATAAATTTTTTACAGAGGCCAGATTGCTCAAACTATCCTCCTTTATCCAGGCTTGGGACTGGCTAGATTGAATCATTTCTAATCCAAACATGTGATTTAAACAAAATTCAAAATACTATACTTTGAACGAGTCATTATAAGACACAGTTACATTATGCTGTAGGATGTCCAAATTAGTTCAAATAAATGCGTGGGTGGAATCATTCTTACTTTGATAGGTTTGTTAGAAGTTCAATTATGTTTAATTCTGGATTGGTTAATATTCTGGATAAGTATGACAGACATGAATTATTGTATTAATTAATTTTGGCTTTCATGTGCAATTAGGTTCTCCTTATCTTTCCAGAAGCTTTAGATTTGTTTAAAGCTGTGTGTAGTGGGTGAGTGTTATTACCTTCAATCCTCGATGCTAATTGTATACAGGATTTAAAATGTTTATTTACAATATCATTCAATAAGACGGAATATTTGATTCCTGCAGATTTTGACACCAAAGATATGCATGTTTTTTAAACAACATAATTTCGTTTTAATAAACCAGGAGAAATTACACGTGAGCAATATAATATTAAAAGATAAGAACAAGATGTAACAAACAATTTAATAATATAATTATCAGCATTTAGTTTTCTTAATCTTTCTATGTAGTAGCATAAGGATTTGGTTTTTATAAATCTATACTCTACATAATCACACCAGGTACGTTTATTGTTTATGTTTACCCCAAGATACTTCATTTTGTTACAGGTACATTCATTTTGGTTGGTGATCACGTGGTCATTTCTTCATTATTCCCCATATTTATACGACATATAAACGATCGATTTCAATGGCTTGATAGGCGCAACACACGTTACTTGGCTAGTAGACGGCATCCTTGTGAAATCGCCACTGTTTGACGAGGCTGTCTGATTTTTTGTCAGGGTTATTTCCCTTAGCCCAACGGCTATATATACGGTATATGTATACCTTAAGATACCTTTTAAGTATCCTGGTGTATTTTCTCACCCACCAGTCGTAGTGGAAGCCCAGTTATACCGCTAAGCACTCGGACCCTGCTATTATTAATCTAGATGCCTAGGAGCACCTAGTCCAGGATGCACCACGTGGAGGACTAACAGTCAGGAATATCACCATAATTGGAAATTAGGATACTATAAGCATTACTCAAATCGTCAGGATCATTAGCATCCTGTATATGTCACTTACACATCTGTAAATAAGTATATAGTAAACTTTTACTAGCTACGGAAAATGTATTGTTTTAGAGTAGTTATTCATTGATTCATTAACATAAGCTTCAATACATCGACAGAGGTACATTGAGCAGATCAATCTTTGTGTTATTCTTCTACGCTCATCACGCCACCGAAGTCGATTTTTCAATATTGCCGTACAAATACGTCATCAACCTTTTTTCCACCTGTAGATGACGAGTTCCTTTCAGACGATTCCAGTCTCCTACCGAGCAGTTCGTCAGCAACCGCCAATCGACCACCACAGCCCCCCAGCCGACGTTTTGCCCCGATGGTTAAATCGAATCAGTCAATAGCTCTCGCTCGACTTGTCCAGGATCGTATGCACCGACCTGCCGCATCTACATCTAGCCACCACCACCAGCAGCAGCACAAGCCTCCTGCCAAAAGATCGACTCGCAGCCAAACCAAACCGACCGTCAATCCTTCGACAACATCGACCGTCAAAAAGCGCTACATGCCGCCAACCGAGTTGGACGATCAATGTTCGGACGAATACGACGATGATGCCGTCGACGCTGCCGATATTTTCGACGAAGATTCGTGGGATTCGTCATCGTCAGACGACCGCTGGTCTCCGTCGAGGAGTCATCCAGTTGCGGTCCAGTCGAACAGCAGTAAATCGTCTACCAGTCGGGTATCGAAGACGAACAAACGCAAACAGGTGTTTTGACTGACATGACGTGTACAGATGATTGTGGTTTCGTTTTGTGTTTGGTGGTACGCATGTGTGTGTGTGTGTGTGTACAGATGAAAATGTATTACATATTATTATAAACATATTTTCTAGATTGTTTAAAACGTTTATTGTTTTTTATTGATTGGGATGTTAATGTAATGGTGAGGATTTGAGTAATGGCTATATCTTCCATTTTGGTAGGTGATCACGTGATCACCTCTTCATTATTTTCCATATTTATACGGCATAGCAAACGATCGACTTCGATGGCTTGATAAGCGCAACAGATGTAGAACAGTAACAAAGGTTGTTGGCTGACAGACAGCATTGTCGTAAAGTCGCCAATGTTCGCAAAGATTGACGAGGTCGCCTAATTTTTTGTCAGGGTTATCTCTCTTAGACCTTAGATACATTTTAAGTATCCTGGGTGCATGGTCGCACCCACCAGTTGTAGCGGAAGCCCAGTAATACAGCTATTCACTCGGACCGTGCTGTTTTTAGTCTCGATACCTGTTGGCACCTAGTCCAGGGTGCACCATGAGGAGGAGGAACAGTCGGGAATATTATTATAAACGGAAATTGACACTTTATATGCATTCCTCAAATCCTCAGGGTCATTAGCATTCCTAATGATGACTATTCCTAACTGTCAACTCCTCCACGAGGTGCATCCTGGATTAAAATATCTATCTTGAAATTCCGACGATCCTGAGGATTTGAGTAATGTACATAAATTATTAATTACCCAATAATAATAAATTCCTACCATTTATGACTTTCAGATATAGAAATCTGTTTTTTCTGCTTACAGAACTACTATGCAGACCAGTAAAGAGAAGTTTTTATGAGGTTTGCTAATGATCTTGACGATGTAATTATTATGATATTCCTGGCTGTTCTTTCTCCACGTAGTACCTATAGGCTTCTAGACTAATAACGGCACGGACTCTCGTTCAGTGAATGGATGCTAACATACACCCAAGATGCTTTAAAGGTATTCATTTACCATATGTATCTGGTTAGGCTTATGGTTCTGTCAAGCCCCCATTTTCCCCGAAGAAGATTGTCTTGCCACTTCCTGTAATTATTTGCATCGTCGCAAGGAATCCGAGAACCGCCATGTTCAATTCTTCGTATAGGAATTCGCAATGCTATGCGAACTTGGAACCAATGGCTCTGGCACGAACGTCGTTGTAAAAAGTGAACTTTTTAGGATTATAAATTATTGGAACTTATTCTTTTTAAATTATTGCCTAAAAAAGACCATGAAAGTACAGCAGCGAAGTGAAAGTACAATTTGATCAATGTAATCTACAATCACATGGGATGCTAATGATCCTGAGGATTTGAGTAATGCTTATAAAGTCTCAATTTCCAATGATGGTGATATTCCTGACTGTTAGTCCTCCACGTGGTGCATCCTGGACTAGGTGCCCCTAGGCATCTAGACTAATAACAGCAGGGTCCGAGTGCACAGCGGTATAACCGGGTTTCCGCTACGGCGGGTGGGTGCGAACATACACCCAGGATACTTAAAAGGAATCTAAAGGTATACGTATACCATATGTAGCTCTTGGGCTAAGGGAGATAACCCTGACAAAATTAGGCGGCCTCGTCAATCTTTGCGAACAGTGGCGACGTCACAAGGATGCCGTCTACCAGCCAAGAAACTTTGTTATTCTTCCACGTTTGTCTACGCTTGTTAAGCCATCGAAATCGATCGTTCTACATGTCGTATAAATATGGGAAATAATGAAGAGGTGACCACGTCACCAACCAAAATGAATGAATGGGATTTTGTCATACTCGATACCTTTCAGAGCGAAATGTACAATAAACCTGAGTTTTTATATTGTACCAACTCTAACAAGCAAGACAATCCATTTGCGTCTTCCTTCATTCAAAATTGTTCCAAACTCAAAATATAGTGTCTTCCCTCCCCCATCTGTATGCCTGTCTGTCTCTCTAAATCCAGAGATGGACGTACAAACAGCGGTAGAATAAAAGCTTATTTATTACGATGCAATCACAGTTATCAACCACCATGCAACGTTAGCAATGTACTTTGCCACTTTTATTCTGGTACTTCAAACGGCATTTGCGGTCAGAAATAACCACATGTGGCGGGCGCATCTTCAACCAATTTACCCCGATCCCTATTACTCTAACCCTTTCACCGTTGTTATGCAGAAGAAACAATTGTGGAATGAGGTATGTAGTTGGAATGGTTTTTGTTATTGTTGATTGCTAAACGTTAAGTGGGAGGGGTTGACCTGTCGTTATCTTAAATCATGTTGTTTGAAAATTCTAAGGGGGGAGACCGACCCCTACTTAGCGCGTCCACAGGTGGCGGATAGTGGATGACCTTTAGCAATAAAGGCTAGCTGTGAATAAGGCTGTGCCAAATAAACAGCCGTGGACCAAACGGATACTCAGGCGTTAAGGTCGTTAACGCGTTGACAAGAAGGCGACAACGGTTATCGGTGTCACCCTGAGTATTATCACCAAGCAGCCCTATTTAGGGACAGCACTGCTTGCTCCATCCGGAGAGGGGCCTAGAAAAGGTGGTTTAAAAATTGCTCGTCTTCTCACCAGAATGACTGGCCGCGGCTAACTGGTCTATATACTCGCTGTCGAAACTCTCACAAAAATCAATTAAAGGTCGTGGTCAACAGGGCAGATACTGATGAAGAAATTTAAAAAAACACCATTCTTAGAGCTCAAACAAGGCAGAATACGACTTACTCTGTGAATATTACTCGCGATAATGCACCGGTTTTATCGTAATACGACATGTGTTTTATCGTTACTTTTTAATTATTGTCATACATTTTTTACCTTTGTCTATTGTGCTACATCTCTCTTTTTTTTATTTTAATTTCTAAATTTTTTCTACTCTCCATATCCTACTTTTTCCCAATTTTGAGATATGTTAGAACAAAATACCAAAAGGCGTACTTGCCTTTTAAACTAGTTGCGCAATAAAATGTTATATTAATTATAAAATAGTTTTAAAGTTTCAGTAATTTGTACAATTACTGTCATGGAACTGATTAGTTTCCATATTTAACAGTTTTAAAATTATGTATAGTATTGATCTAATTTTTTAAAATTAAACTATCGATTTTTTGTACTACTTTAATGTTTTGACAGTAGACGCATGCCTTTCAGCAGTGGACATTCCAGCAAAGCCGAACGTTGGCCTACATTTTAGTACCTGTTCTGGGATTCGAACCTCCATGTCTACCAGGTCCAAGTTGAGCGCTGTACCGCTAGACCACTCCGGCACGGTATATTGCATAAATGTTTGACCCAATTTTTGATACGTAGGTATTAAAAATAGACTTCCTCTATATATTTTTATTACTTTGCATGTTTTATGGAAAATGCATCTTTCAGTAGTGGATATTTTGCAAAGCCGAACGGGATCGAACGCTCTACCGCTAGACCACTTGAGCACGTTTAATTATAGTGTTTTGTTAATGAGAACTTCTGCTACTATATTGAGGGATTTGGCCAGCCCAATGGAATATTTTGGAAGAGTGTGAAAACTTGCATTAATTTGTTATGTCCGGTTGTTTTTTTTTGTAAAAATAAATATTAAGAATTAAAAATAATACAAATTTGGTGGCACAGCCATCATCTCTTCATTAATTCCACGTTTGAATAGCTTCTCGAATTTCTATACGAACAGGTTGTTAGATGCGAATTGAACTTGGGGAGGGATAAATGCTGTGTTTTGGCTAGAAGACCGCTTCCTTGAGACGTCGCCAGTGTTCAGATGATTTGACGAGACGATCTTTAAAGTAGCAAACATAAAAGATAATTAAATTCGAATCAGAATAGGTATAGAAGCCCATCCATTATCCGGATGGAAAAGAAGGCCCGGGCGGACAACGGAATATTTGGACCGACATTGTAGCATGCAAACTCAGTCTTTTTATTTACGCTAAGACCCCTCGTCTAAATGAATTACTTAATTAGGCTTCCGTTTGTTTACCCAATGCAGCCAACAGAGATTATTGGAGGGGTTTAACTCGGGGGATTTAATTAGCATGTAAAGTCAGCGCACCTCAAGTATCGTTCATTAAGTACACATTGGAAGAGTTGATGTTTTTTGCAGACATTTTGTTGTTTGGACTATTCTGGATGGTAATAACTGATGGGGGATGTTTATCCCCGATGATGATGATGTTATTTGTACTAAAAATGGTTTCTTTACAAAACAAATAAATTAATTATGTATTTCAAAACCCTTCGTCTCTGATGAGCATGAAGCAACAAAATTTTGGCCTTGAAACTCTTTGATTCGTATTATGTTTTTTTAATGTTTATTACATTAAATATTTTACGAGAAGCGCATGCCTTTCAGCAGTGGACATAGTTTAGCGAATGTGGGACCGCTGGTGGGATTCGAACGCATATGCCCACCAAGGTCCAAATTCGAGACCACCCTGGCATTTGTTTCACTTTTTTGCCGCATTTGAACGAAACGGTGTGTCCTCTTGTGTTTTTCCTTTAACAATATTTTTTTTTCCAAACCCTCCTCTTTTCTCAACCGGGCTTGCTACTGGTCACGGTGTAGCTGTACATTTTTTAGTTTAAAGAAATGTTACGTTAGCGATACTATGATAAAACAGTCGTAGAATACGCCGGCGTATTACTATGATCGAATCCAGTACGCGTTAATTATTATGAATTGGAACTCGGCGGGCATGGGGCTCCGAATTCAATCACTGGCACTCAATACAGGTTCATGTTCGGCTTCGCTGAAATGTCTACTTTTAGAAGATGCGTTTTTCGTAAAACAGCAGTAAAAATAAATAAACAAAGTTAATTAATTTGTACAATTGTTGGTTTTAGTTTAGAATGTACCATATAAATGGGCGTGATAACAAGACTATTTTTGGAAATTGAAATTATTATTACTATTACTACTACTATTATTATTATCATTAATATTAATTATTATTACTATTATTATTATTATTATTTATTATTATTTATTATTATTTATTATTATTATTATTATTATTATTAATTATTATTATTGTTATTATTATTATTATTATTATTATTATTATTATTATTATTCATTATTATTATTATTACTGTTATTATTATTATTATTATTATTATTATTATTACTATTATTATTATTATTATTATTATTATTATTATTATTATTATTATTATTATTATGGTTAATGACTTAGATGCAATTCCTGATTGTCATCTCCACAATGCTCACTCAACTACCTAGACTAACACAACAAGAACCAAGAGCACAGCGGTATAACTGGCCTTTTACTGGACTTCCGCTTAGCAAATGGATGCTTAGAAAGCATCTCAAGGGACTAGATAAAAAACCATTTTTTTACATTTGAAATTACGTCAAATTATGTTTAAAAGACACTTTCACATTTTACTTGAATGAGTCAATAATATAATGTGTCTCCTTATTATTTCCGTTTTCACAAAATATATCTGACAACAGTCTTTCATTGTGGAAAAACAATGTATGAAGGTAACTCAATTCACAAAATTCGGCTAAACGTTTTCCAGAATGTGTCTCCTCTATTCCGGTATCGGCTTGTATACCTAAAAATAGCTTCTTTAGGAATCCTAGGTGTATGTTTGCATTTATCCACTAACGTTGATGCCAAGTGCTTCATTTGTATTAGCTCATGTGCCGGGGTGGCTTAGAGGTACAGCGATCGATGTAGACCAGGGTTGGCAAGGATTCGAATCCCACCACTGGTCCACTAAATGCGGACCCGCGTTCGGCTTTGCTAATATGTCCACTGCTCAAACATGCGTTTCGCACAAAGTAGTAAACATTTTTTAAATCATACGTTAAATGTTAAATTTTGACGATGTTGGAATTTGATATTTTTCGAGCATTATTCAATTTTTTATTTACATTAAGTGTTTTACGAGAAACGCATCTTTCAACAGTAGACATGTTAGCAATACCGAACATGGGCCCACATTTGTTGTCAGTGGTGGGAATCGATCCAAGGTTTGGGTCAAACACTGTACCGCCAGATCACTCCGACACAAACTAATACGGTCACATTTTTGCAATTTGCTGTATAAACATCGAAATAAACTTCTATTATGTTTTCACTCGCTGTCTTCTATTGAAGGCATCCGTTTAATAACTAATAAAATATTTTAACCATTTCCAGATATTTGTAGAAAACTTGACATTAATTGGTCATGTATTTCTAGCATAATAAGAAAGGCTATTGAAATGGATTAGCTACGTTTTACGGAAATTGCCCATTGATTCAGCCAGAATAGTTACGGAAGCTCAACCATTAGCAGGATGGAAAAGAATACTGCTAAGTTCTCACCGCCATCCAAATGAATTACATAGCTGGGTGTCCGATTGCTTATTATTTGCACTTAATAGAGATCATCGGTGGAGTTTAATTCGTGATGTAGCTAACGTCTAAAGTTAGCATACCTCGAGTGTGTCATTTATTAAGTGCACGTTGTAACATTCAATGTTTTGCAGGATTTGGGCAATTTGGACTAACCTAGGTAGTAATAACTGGTTGGGAATGTTTATCCCCGATGATGATGATGATGATGATTGTGTTGAAGATATTTTAGTTTTAATTTTCTTTTATTACTCTATTAGTTGCATTGAATTGTTATTAAGAATTGTAATAAATTTCTATCGGCATGATAAAAAAATTTATCAAAAAACATTTGGTTTTAAAATGTGGTAAAGGAGAGAGAGAGAGAGAGAGACGGAGAAAGACCACCAAATAATATTTTAAATCTTTTAAAATGCTTAAATAAAAAGAATAAATAGTGTGTCTGTTTTCAATTTCCTTTCAATAATTCATTTTATAAAACAATTGTTCTATTTTTTTTAGAGTAAGTGTTTTTTATGTGAAACAAAAGTCACAAGAATATAAATTTATTTGGATACAATATTTGTAAGAATTAAATATTCATCTTGGTTTCATTTTGTTCAGTTGATTGAATGTTTGACTGTTTACTACTTTCAAATGTTTTGACGAAAAACGCGCCTTTCAGTAGTGGGAAAGCCTAACGTGGACGTGCATTTGGTTCCAGCAGTGGAGATCGAACCACATTTAAGTCGGCAAACAACCCCGACGTTTAGCAAATGAACATTTAGCAATGCCTGCATTTGCTGTTCGCGTTGGTACTCAAACCCATACCTATCCAAGTTTGAATATAGCGCTGTATCGCTATACGTTTGCGGCTTACATGTCCTTGTTTTTAAGCACTAGTGAACAAAAACCTTAGAACTGCGAATCATTAATGACAAGTCATGCATTACAAAAATTACCAGTTTACATTTTTGCACGGAAAACGCATTTTTCAGCAGCGGACGTGAGTCTGCATTGGGTGCTGGTGGTCTGGATTGAACCCATGTCCAAATTAATTCAACAAAGCAACTTATTATAAAACGTTGACAGTTTTAGAGGGTCACAGACAGAAATTAATACACTCTGGGCAGAGTCCGAGTGCACAACGGTATAATTGGGATTCTGTTACAGTGGCTGCTTGCGAGCATACACCTAGAATACCTAAAAGGTATCTTAAAGTATACCATATGTAGCTGTTGGGCTAAGGAACATAACCCTGACAAAATATCATGTGGCGTTGTCAATTTTTACGAAAAGTTGCGACGTCACAGGGATGCCGTCTACCAGCCAAGAAACTAGGCTATTTTTCTGCGTTAACTAAGCTTATCAAGTCATCATAATATATCGTTTAACATGCTGTATAAATATGGAAAATGATGAAGTGGTGACCACGTGATCACCAACCAAAATGAATGAAAATAAATTTAATCGGCTTTCACTCAATCCTGTCACATGAATTGTGCTTCCATCTTTTTGCCGCAATGGCGCCCTCTTAATGTTGCGGTAGGAAAAATGTTTTTACAGACTAAGTCAGGTTGCTAACCGTGCTTTCAAAGCCTCTTTCTTTATCCTGGCATGGGTTTGGCTCAACTGGTTCATTTCTGATCTTCTCTTGCTTGCTTGTTTATGGGGAAAAAGAATTGTTAAAAAATGAATATTTTTGTCCAATTCCATTTTTATAATGCAAACAGTTTTGTTAATAATTGATCATATTTTGGGCTAGAAACGAAACAAACCCAACTGGATTCGAATTGAAATAAATACTTTTTACTACTATAAATACATCTTTCAACAATAGACATTTTGGCAAAGTCGAACGTATCTTCGAACCCATCGAGATCAAGTCGAGTGTTGTACGGCTAAACCACGTCGGGATTGCTTGAGGAGTATGTTGGTAAAATGTCTAAGATTAGCAACCTCTGTATTAAATTAATAGTGCTAAAATTATGGTAGGAAAAAGTCAATACAATCTTTAATATATGTTTATTTACATGGAGTATTTGCGTCAAGAGGGAATGGAAAACAATAAAGGCATACACTTTTGGTGTTAAACTGGCATCAATTTATTTAATGGTTTATTTTTCCCTAATGATGCAAGTTGTAACAGTTCTTTCTTTTTTGTAATCCATTGCATGTCCCAATTACAAGACAAAATTGATTGATAAATTGATCAATTAGAGTAGGAGTTGTCACTTGGATCAGTGTGAAACACACACCCACACGCATAGACAATCATTGAACACTGTATAGACTAAAAAAGTGATAATAGGCATCATGTTAACTTTAGTTTGAAATGCATTTTTCAATAAGTAGATAATTGGCGAAGCAAGTAATGGCTATATCAACGTTGCCCAGTTGTTTGTCACTTGGATCAGTGTGAAACACACGCATAGACAATCATTGGACACTGTATAGGCTAAAAAAAGTGATAATAGGTATAATGTAGAGTGCTTCTGGTTGACTCAAACCCGGTGGATTTATTATTAGCAGTACAGCGGTTGACTTGGACCTCCACCGATCGACTAAATGCCGGCTTCGCTAAAATGTCAACTGGTTCAAAAATGCGTAAAAACATGTATTGTAATAAAAATAAATAATTGATAATTTAGCGAAGCAGGTGAGTTGGCGGTTACTAATTAATTGTGGTCAATTTGCTGGTTTGGACGCTTATTGATTATTGATTGAATGTATTTTATTATTATTTTTAGTAGTAATAGTAGTAGGAGCAGTAGTGGTGGTGGTAGTAGTAGTAGTAGTAGTAGTAGTAGTAGTAGTAGTAGTAGTAGTAGTAGTAGTAGTAGTAGTAGTAGTAGTAGTAGTAGTAGTAGTAGTAGTAGTAGTAGTAGTAGTAGTAGTAGTAGTAGTAGTAGTATTAGTAGTAGTAGTAGTAGTAGTAGTAGTAGTAGTAGTAGTAGTAGTATTGGTATTAGTAGCAGCAGCAGCAGCAGCAGCAGCACAGCAGCAGCAGCAGCAGCAGCATACCAGCAGCAGCACAGCAGCAGCAGCAGCAGCAGCAGCAGCAGCAGCAGCAGCAGCAGCAGTAGCAGCAGCAGCATTAGCAGCAGCAGCAGTAGCAGCAGCAGCAGCAGCAGCAGCAGCAGCAGCAGCAGCAGCAGCAGCAGCAGCAGCAGCAGCAGCAGCAGCAGCAGCAGCAGCAGTAGCAGCAGCAGCAACAGCAGCAGCAGCAGCAGCAGCAGCAGCAGCAGCAGCAGCAGCAGCAGCAGCAGCAGCAGCAGCAGCAGCAGCAGCAGCAGCAGCAGCAGCAGCAGCAGCAGCAGCAGCAGCAGCAGCAGCAGCAGCAGCAGCATTAGCAGCGTGTGTGCGTCAGTGCAATGCAGCAGCAGCAGCAGCAGCAGTAGTAGTAGTAGTAGTAGTAGTAGTAGTAGTAGTAGTAGTAGTAGTAGTAGTAGTTGTTGTTGTTGTTGTTGTTGTCGTAGTAGTAGTAGTGTGATGGTGGTTTGTGAGTGGAAATAAGTTTGAGTCCTACTTTAAGTACTGGCTTGGTTAAATGTCCACTTGATTAAAAATAATGGGGTGATTTTTAAGTTGTAAAGATTATTATTATTACAAAACCCTTTTGTTTTAAAATAAGATAACAGTAACATCAAAAACAACAAATTTTTATAATTTAAAAATAACATGGGACAACAAAACGAATCCATGTGTTCGAACATTTTGCCAACATTTTTGTTTGATTCCCCATTTTGAATGTGATCTACTCCAGTAGTTTTGTCGTCAACGCCAACCTTTTTTTTTTGTTATTAAAACACTTCTTAGAGCTGCTACGTCATTCATTCATTCATTTATTGTGGCTGATGATGCGTAGTTTCCTCTTTATTATTTCCATAGTTGTACGACATTGATTTCAATGACTCGATAAGCAACAATGGTGAAAATTGAATCCCTGTTTATAAATAGCTCTAAGTAGTAAAAAATTAATTTATACAAAAAATTATCTATTTTGTTTTTTTCTATTAACTAGCCTGTTCAAACAAAAAATCCAACAGACATGCTGACGTACATTGATTCAATTGAATATTTCAACACTGCTCCAGGCTCAAATGTGAAGTATAAAAATTCGATTCCTAATTCTGAATCAAAAACAGTGGAGAAAAGCTCATTATTCAATAATAATAATAATAATAATAATAATAGTAATAATAATAATAATAATGGTTCGTCTAAGCTGATGTTTACGGTAAAACATTATTTTTGTTTTAAATATTACTTAAATTGTAAATTTTATAATTATTAAAAATGTTTTTATAACTTCGCTTTCCTATTTTTAGTTAAATTGCCCACATTTAAATATTGGTATTGATCATCTCAAAGGAGATCGTGGACCACCGGGTGCAGTGGGATTACCTGGAGAAAGAGGTTTGTGTCCTGAGTCAATGTTTTATTCACATACCCGACGTCGTATCTATGTGAAAGTAATGCATTATCAATTGTTATATCATGATTAAAAACTATAAAAATGAGATTTTATTAAACCGATTTTTACCATGCTTTGCATTTACTACTTACAACATAATCAGTAGTTTAATAATAACTTTGACAAAAAATAAAATTGTAGAAGTTAAAAGATTATACATTTTATTAAAATAATTTTTATTATAATTTCATGTATTAAACTCCCTTGTGTATTATGAGTAACCGCTAGTGTTTTGTAACGCTCAAAACAAGAAAAAAATTAAAATTTATTAATTTTTACATCATGTGTTTAAATAAGTTGATTAATTTTTATTCTAAAATCTTCAATTACTTTAAAACCATGTACATGCCATTATTTTATGTCTCATGTATCTACCGTAACTCTATGTTCCTCTTTGTACCGTAACCAAGACTGAATGATAAGATGAGGATGTGAGTAATACTTATAAAGTCTCCATTTCCAATAATGACGATATTCCTGATTGTTCCTCCTCCATGTGGTGCATCCTGGACTAGGTGCCAACAGGCATCTAGACTAATAACAGCAGAGACCAGGTGCACAGCAGTATAACTGGGTGCTAACATACACCCAAGATGCTTTAAAGATACCTCAAGGTATTTATTAACCAATTAGGTTTGTGAATCTGTCAAATGGCTTGAACCCTAAAAAAGATGGCTTTATCAATTCCTGTGAACACTGGCAACGTTACAATAAAGCGGTCTTGTAGTCAAAAAACGTTATTTATTCCTCCAAGTTGAATTCACATCCGACAAACGTTTGGTATAGAAATTCGAAAAGCTATTCAAAGCTATTCAACCTTGCCTAGTGTAAAAAAAATTATACTGCTACGGAAACAATACAAAAGGACGTCATTGCGACAGCTAACAGCAAAGAAATGATCGCACCTATCTGGATGACAGAGTTACACCCAGATGACAGAATTAAGTGAAAAACGAAATGAAGCTCAATCTTCAATTGTGCAGAATCTTCAATGTCAACGAGACTTTGTTGTTATTGTTTTGCTATAATTGTTGTCTTATTGCTCCATGCTTATTTTTTAGAGCAAAAGGGTTTTGTATAATATATAATATAATAATATTCAAACTTGGAATCAATAGAGATGTGGCTTTGCCACCAACTTATGTTAGTGGTTGACAAAGAAGGATAGATAAAGCAAAATATTATTAAACAAATACTGATAAAAAACAATAGAAAAACTCCATTTTCAATTCGTTGAACGTTTGATTAGGCAAAACTATTTTGGTTGATGACGTGATCACCTCTTCATTATTTCACATATTTATACGGCAAATAAAACAATCAATTTCGATGTCTTGATAAGCATAACCAAAAGTAGAAGAATAACGAAGTTTATTGCCTAGTAGACAGCATCTTTGTGATGTCGCCACCTGATTTTTTATCAGGGTTATCTCTCTTAGACCAAGGGCTACATATAGTATACGTATACTTTAAGATGCCTTTTAAGTACCCTGAGTGTATGTTTGCACCCACCCGCCATAGCGGAAGCCCAGTTATACCGCTGTGCACTTGGTCCGTGCTGTTATTAGTCTAGATGCCTGTTGGCACCTAGTCCAGGATGCACCACGTGGAGGACGAACAGTCAGGAATATCACCATCATTGGAAATTGAAACTTTATGGAGCATTACTCAAATCTTCAGGATCATTAGCATCCCAGCTCGAAAAACTGGCATGAACGGTTTTGCAATAGATAATTAATAATGGCAAAAGAAATGTGGCTAAAAACCGTTTGCAAAAATTGAATTTAAATGAATGTCTCATGGAGGATCAAATAAACATGTTGGCTCACTGTGGTACCCCTATGTTTTTTAATTATGGGAGTTTGTTGTTGTTGTTATTGTTGTTGTTACACTGTTATCTTGTTACTGTATTCTTATTTTAAAACAAAAAGATTATGTAATACAATGTAGTATATAGTATACGTATACCATTGGATACCTGAGTTATATCACTATGCACTCGGTCCCTGTTTTGCTGGTCTGAGTGACTGTATGTGCACCACATAAAAGTAACATAATTCTAATGACAGTCTTCACCAAAATCTTGAAATATGCAGAATTATTTACGTACAATTACATGAAACAATCTTGTTAATTCTTTGTTTGTTTTTTAAAATAACAAATGAGACGCAACTCACAAACTTATTACTTATTACTCCTGTCTCAGTTAACCTATATCCGATTCCATTTCTACTAGATAAAAAATGATTTTGATAAAATATTGAGTAATATTCATGTAGTGTAGAATAAAACGAAGCAAGGACCAAATTTGCGGCGGCATAACGAGGCTTCTGTATATGCAAACATAGACTCAGGGAACTTAAAAGGTTTTTTTTAAAAGTATACGTGTATACCGTATTTAGCTGTTGGGCTAAAAGGTTTGGCTAATTTTTTTTACTTCTTTAAATATTTTGCAAAAAGCATTTTTTTAATCTAATGTTGGTAATGGAGATCGATTAATTAATCGATTGATTAATTTTAGAAAACTGTGACATCATTTCAAAGAGATCGTTTATAGCCATTGGAGGCGGTTGTATGAAATGATATAAAAATATTAAAGAGATAATCTATCACTAAAAACTCTGTCATTCTGCCAAAATAAATGATTTTGTGTTTAAAGTTGACATTTATTCTCTAAAAAATTATTTATTTTTGCTATCTAGGGTTGGTCTGGCGATTATGGAACTTCCAAATGGTGTTCAATGAGTTGTCGTGGATTTCCACCTGTTGTGGGATATAGAGGATTTAAAGTATATTTTTGTCTTTATTAAAATGGTATTTACTTTAAATGTTTTGAAACGGCAAACCGCGTATTTTCCAGCAGTGGACATGGTCTGGCGAAGTCGAACGTGGACCCGCATCTCAGTGCCGGCGGTGGTGTGATTCAAAAGTCCGATGGCCACCCAGGTCCAAATCGAACGCTGTACCGCTAGACCATCTTGGCATTAAGTGAAACACTAATTATTGTTTTTTCGGTTTGTTTTTATACAACAAAACAAGTTTTGGTGAATTATAATCGTTGTACTCGAACTTGGGCGCTACTAAAATGTTCTTTGCTGAAAGATATTCTTTATAAAACATTTGAGCAATTATTATTATTATTATTATTATTAATAGAAACAATAGTAATAATAATAATAATATAAATAATAATAATAGTAGTAATAGTAATAATAATAACAATAATAATATTAATAGAAATATTAACAATAATAATGATAATAATAATAATACTAGTAATAATAGTAATAATGATAACAATAATATTAATAGAAATAGTAATGATAATAATAATAATGCTTGTTTTTATATTTTCTTTGTGGTATATTTAGCATAATGTTGAAACAATAAATAGACATTATATTTTATATCAATTTAACAAAGTTTATTATGTATTTCGTTTTTTTTAAACACTATAATGTTAGGGCTCGAAAGGAGACGCTGGATCACCGGCTATGATTGACGTTTTCAAAGCGAAGCAGCTGATTTTGTCGATTGTAAACAAGCAAGTTAGTGTTTGGCTTACATGTCCAAGATTCGTCAGTTAGGAGAACAAATGTATAGCGAAACATTATGTATTATTATTACTACTACTATTATTATTAGTAGTAGTAGTATTATTACTATCATTATTGTTATTACTATTATTATGATTATTACTGTTATTATTATTATTATTATTATTATTATTATTATTATTATTATTTTTATTATTATCATTATTATTATTATTACTATTACTGTTATTACTATTATTATTATTATTACTATTATTACTGTTATTAATATTATTATTATTATTATTATTATTATTATCATTATTATTATTATTATTATTATTATTATTATTATTATTATTATTATTATTATTATTATTATTATTATTATTATTATTCTCGTTACAAAATGTCACGTTAGCAATTTTTATAAAAACATTTTAACTAGATGCTTGTTTCATGTTTAATATTTTTACTCTTCAATTTCAGCTTACACACTCTAAATTTCGGCACTTTAAAGGTCACCCGGGCAATAATGTACAAAAATTCAATGTTTACAGGCAAATACAACCTGGAAATCGTCCTAACATTGTTTACCACAAATTGAGAAATTTTGACATGAAAAAAATCAGACATATTGAGTCGGTTTTTGAAAATAAGAAAAATGAAGAAAATTCTATTTTGGGAGTAAGTAAAATAATTGTTCCATGTAGTCCCTTTTTCGCAACTAGTAATCTTAAATTTTTATTAAAGGGGTTTTAAGGATGAATTAGTGTGAATTGTCAGATTTACATGAATAATGAATCTACAGATGGTGACATAAGTGAATATTTAACAAATTTTAACTAGAAAAAGTTAAAGTTTAGGCATTGCATTACCAGCGTATGTATCAAGGTTATATATTTATTAAAAATGTAGCGCATCAATCAAATCTTTATACGTAAAAAAATTTGTTATTTAAAAATATATATTAATTTATTTTAAAAAACAAAAATATTAAAAAATAACTGGAATGAAATACGTTGTCTACTGTACTTGGTTTTATGTTAATTAGAACACTGTACTGCTGTTTCACATCCTTGTTTGAAATCATCAGTTGTATATACCTTTTGAAGTCTTACTTGAATCCGCGCTTTATTTGATCTCAAGCCAATAGCTCAAACAATTGCCACAGGTGGTTGAAACTGATCGTGCACAACGATATTACTTGGCTTCTTCCATAGCACATAGGTTCAAATATACACCAAAGATACTTAAAAAAGTTGATTAGCTTATGTGTATGTCATATGTAGCCTTCGTGCTAAGGAGCTAACCTTGACACAAAAACAACCAGTCTGTCAGTCATTGCAAACAGTGGTAGTCTCACAAGGATATTGTCTATGGGTTAAACATTTTGTTATGCTCCTATGTGTGTATTATGCTTAGAAAACTATTGGATTCGATCGTTGAATATGTTGTACTAATATGAAAATAATAAAAGAGTCATCATGCCATCAACCACATTATTATTCTATTAATTATTTTGTATGACGTTATATGTTATAAATATTATTTTTAATTAGTGATCAGTTGGATGTTTTATATGAATGTTTCAGTTACTAATAGTATATTAATGCGTTTTCAAGTGTGAAATATTACAATTGTCAGATTCATTTGAATAATAAATTTATTTGGTTTCAGACAACCAACAGCACTCTAGAGCTGTTTGGAACCATCAGTTGTGCATACCTTTCAAGTTTTACACACGAACTTAAACTACGTCCTATCAGGTGGTTAAAGTGGTCTTGTCAATTTATTATTTATAGTGATTCTGATCAATAATAATTGCCTGGTGTCTTCAAATGCTGTCTATTACTACCCCTTACAAGCAAGTGTAAATGATTCTTTCTAAAAGGGCTTCTACCATATGAATGAAATTTGACAAAGCTGATAGGCTTATTATATATATATATATGCATATATATTATACAAAAGCTTTTTGCTTTAAAAAATAAGTATGGGGCAATAAGACAACAAGTACAACAAAACAACAACAACAAAGTCTTGTTGACATTGAAGATTTTGCACAATCGAAGATTGAGCTCCTTTCGGCTTTCACTCACCCTTGTCATCTGTGTAACTCTGTCATCCAGATACGTGCAATCACTTCTTTGCCGTTGTTTGCTGGAATGGCGTCCTCTTGTATTGTTTCCGTAGCAGTATAAATGTTTTACACTAGGCCAGATTGCTAATTTTGCCCGCTCACACCCTCCTCCTTTATCCAGGCTTGGGACTGGCTAGATTGAATCATTTCTGATCCAAATTAGACAGATTGTCTGGTTATTATTATTATTATTATTATTATTTAACTCAACAGGTTGGTAGAAAAACAGTAAATTCGCAACTGAATAACTGGTTAATTAACTAATTTTTTTAAACGGAAGTCAGTTCTCAAAATTATGTAGAGAGGAATGATTTGTACCATTTATGCGCAATTTATCATGCGTTTCTACTCGAGCGCTGTACCGCTATCGACCACCCCGATATAAATTTTCTTTTTTTTTCTAAGAATTAAAAATATAATTAAATCGTTAAACAGCTGTTTGTATACAAAAAAAATATTAACAAAACGACACACTACTGACAGATTGACTTTCGTTACATCACTTAAGCAAATTGGTCATTTTACCAAAATAATCCTCAAGCAATCTCGACGTTTAGCCGTACAACACTCGACTTGAATCTCGATGGGTTCGAAGATACGTTCGGATTTTGCCAAAATGTCTATTGTTGAAAGATGTATTTATAGTAGTAAAAAGTATTTATTTCAATTTGAATCCAGTTGGGTTTGTTTCGTTTCTAGCCCAAAATATGATCAATTATTAACAAAACTTGCATTATAAAAAATGGAATTGGACAAAATATTCATTTTTTAACAATTCTTTTTCCCCATAAACAAGCAAGGCAGAAGATCAGAATGAACCAGTTGAGCCAAACCCATGCCAGAATAAAGAAAGAGGCTTTTGAAAGCACGGTTAGCAACCTGATCAGTCTGTAAAAACATTTTTCCTACCGCAACATTAAGAGGGCGCCATTGCGGCAAAAAGATGGAAGCACAATTCATGTGACAGGATTGAGTGAAAGCCGATTAAATTTATTTTCATTCATTTTACAGGATCACGTGGTCACCACTTCATCATTTTCCATATTTATACAGCATGTTAAACGATATATTATGATGACTTGATAAGCTTAGTTAACGCAGAAAAATAGCCTAGTTTCTGGCTGGTAGACGGCATCCTTGTGACATCGCAACTTTTCGTAAAATTGGACAACGCCACATGATATTTTGTCAGGGTTATAACCTTAGCCCAACAGCTACATATGGTATACTTTAAGATACCTTTTAGGTATTCTAGGTGTATGCTCGCAAGCAGCCACTGTAACAGAATCCCAACAGTACCGTTGTGCACTCGGACTTCAAGCCCAGAGTGTATTAATTTCTGTCTAGACCTCTAAAACTGTCAACGTTTTATAATAAGTTACTTTGTTGAATTAATTTGGACATGGGTTCAATCCAGACCACCAGCATCCAATGTAGACTCACGTCCGCTGCTGAAATGCGTTTTCCGTGCAAAAATGTACTGGTAATTTTTGTAATGCATGACTTGTCATTAATGATTCGCAGTTCTAAGGTTTTTGTTCACTAGTGCTTTAAAAACAAGCGACATGTAAGCCGCAAACGTATAGCGCGATACAGCTATATTCAAACTTGGATAGTATGGGTTTGAGTACCAACGCGAACAGCAAATGCAGGCATTGCTAAATGTTCATTTGCTGAACGTCGGGGTTGTTTGCTGACTTAAATGTGGTTCGACTTCCAATTAGCTGGAACCAAATGCACGTCCACGTTAGGCTTTCCCACTACTGAAAGGCGCGTTTTTCGTCAAAACATTTGAAAGTAGTAAACAGTCAAACATTCAATGAACTGAACAAAATGAAACCAAGATGAATATTTAATTCTTACAAATATTGTATCCAAATAAATTTATATTCTTGTACTTTTTGTTTCATATAAAACACTTACTTTAAAAAATAGAACAATTGTTTTATAAAATGAATTATTGAAAGGAAATTGAAAACAGACACACTATTTATTCTTTTTATTTAAGCATTTTAAAAGATTTAAAATATTATTTGGTGGTCTTTCTCCGTCTCTCTCTCTCTCTCCTTTACCACATTTTAAAACCAAATGTTTTTTGATAAATTTTTTTATCATGCCGATAGAAATTTATTACAATTCTTAATAACAATTCAATGCAACTAATAGAGTAATAAAAGAAAATTAAAACTAAAATATCTTCAACACAATCATCATCATCATTATCATCATCATCATCGGGATAACATTCCCAACCAGTTATTACTACCTAGGTTAGTCCAAATTGCCCAAATCCTGCAAAACATTGAATGTTACAACGTGCACTTAATAAATGACACACTCGAGGTATGCTATCCTTTAGACGTTAGCTACATCACGAATTAAACTCCAACGATGATCCTATTAAGTGCAAATAATAAGCAATCGGACACCCAGTTATGTAATTCATTTTGGATGGCGGTGAGAACTTAGCAGTATTCTTTTCCATCCTGCTAATGGTTGAGCCTGTAACTATTCTGGCTGAATCCTCTAATGGGTACTCCGTAAAACGTAGCTAATCCATTTCAATAGCCTTTCTCTTATTATGCTAGAAATACATGACCAATTAATGTCAAGTTTTCTACAAATATTCGGAAATGGTTAAAATATTTTATTAGTTATTAAACGGATGCCTTCAATAGAAGACAGCGAGTGAAAACATAATAGAAGTTTATTTCGATGTTTATACAGCAAATTGCAAAATGTGACCGTATTAGTTTGTGTCGGAGTGATCTGGCGGTACAGTGTTGGACCCAAACCTTGGATCGATTCCCACCACTGACAACAAATGCGGGCCCATGTTCGGTATTGCTAACATGTCTACTGTTGAAAGATGCGTTTCTCGTAAAACACGAATGTGAAGAAAAATTGAATAATGCTCGAAAAATATCAATTCCAACATCGTCAAAATTTAACATTTAACGTATGATTTAAAAAATGTTTACTACTTTGTGCGAAACGCATGTTTGAGCAGTGGACATATTAGCAAAGCCGAACGCGGGTCCGCATTTAGTGGACCAGTGGTGGGATTCGAATCCTTGCCAACCCTGGTTCAATTATCTTACCTTGCCACCCCGGCACATGAGCTAATACAAATGAAGCACTTGGCATCAACGTTAGTGGATAAATGCAAAACACACCTAGGATTCAAAGAAGCTATTTTTAGGTATACAAGCCGATACCGAACAGAGAGACACATTCTGGAAACGTTTAGCCGAATTTCGTGAATTGAGTTACCTTCATACATTGTTTTTTCCACAATGAAAGACTGTTGTCAGATATATTTTTGTGAAAAACGGAAATAATAAGGAGACACATTATATTATTGACTCATTCAAGTAAAATGTGAAAGTGTCTTTTTTAAATATAATTTGACGTAATTTCAAAATGTAAAAATGGTTTTTTATCTAGTCCCTTGAGATGCTTTCTACACCCATTTGCTAAGCGGAAGTCCAGTAAAAGGCCAGTTATACCGCTGTGCTCTTGTTTCTTGTTGTGTTAGTCTAGGTAGTTGGTAGCATTGGGAGATGACAATCAGGAATTGCATCTAAGTCATTAACCATAATAATAATAATAATAATAATAATAATAATAATAATAATAATAATAATAATAATAATAATAATAATAATAATAATAATTAATAATAATAATAATAATAATAATAATAATAATAATAATAATAATAATAATAATAATAATGAATAATAATAATAATAATAATAATAATAAATAAATAATAATAACAATAATAATAATAATGAATAATAATAAATAATAATAATAATAATAATATAAATTATTATTATTATTATTATTTTATTTTTTTGGTTGGTGACGTGGTCACCTCTTCATTATTTCCCATATTTATACGACATGTAGAACGATCGATTTTGGATGGCTTGACAAGCCTAGACAAACGTGGAAGAACAACAAAGTTTCTTGGCTGGTAGACGGCATCCTCGTGACGTCGCCACTGTTCGCAAAGGTTAACGAGGCTGCCTGATTTTTTATCAGGGTTATCTCCCTTAGCCCAAGGGCTACATATGGTATACGTATACCTTTAGATACCTTTCAAGTATCCTGGGTGTATGTTTGCACCCACCCGCCGTAGCGGAAGCCCAAAAGAAGTTAAAACTGCTGTGCACTCTCGACCCTGCTGTTATTAGTTCGATGCCTAGGGGCACCTAGTCCAAGATGCACCACGTGGAGGACTAACAGTCAAATATCACCATTATTGGAAATTGAGACTTTATAAGCATTAATTAAATCCTCAGGACTATTAGCATCCCAATAATAATAATAATAATAATAATAATAATAATAATAATAATAATAATAATAATAATAATATTAAAATAAATAATAATAATAATGAATAATAATGTGATAATAATAATAAATGCTAATAATAACATTCAATAATAATATTAATGATAATAATAATCAATAATAATAATAATAAATAATGAATAATAATGTAATAATAATAATACTAATAATATTTAACAGGTCAAAATATTCGAAATATATTGGAATGTTAAAAGTGACGGTCACGATCTTCCTGTTGGTGCACTTGTTGTGGCAAAGTTTTTGCACTCGAAAAGACGTCAATATTATCAGGACGATGATGAAGGAATGTTTTGCAAAAATAGAAAAGCGAGAAATATGTGGACTATGTTCCAGTGGTATTTTTTTATTACTGCGCTACATTTTTAAAAATATTCCATTTTTAATGTTTAGAAATAGGTAAAAGATTGTTACCTATTACTAGTATTATTTATTATTTAAATGACTGCGCTACATTTTTAAAATTTTAATGTTTAATTAGTAGTTAAAAAATTAATTTTTGATAATTAAAAATTATGTACATTTTGTTTATAGTAATTTTTGATTTAAACGATTTTTATATCAGTTGAATACTTGAATAAAAATACAATATTCAATTTATTTTGTCAGGCGATATTGATAGAAATAACAATTACGCATGTTAGTTTAAGGTCGAAAAATGTTTTAAAACTAACTTTATTATTATTATTATTATTATTATCATTGTTATTATTATTATTATTATTATTATTATTATCATATTAATATTATTATAACAAAACCCTTTCTTTTTACAAATAAGTAATAAGATAACAGTTATAGCAAATAAACAATAACAAAGTCTGATAATGCAAAACAAACAGAGACAGTAAAATGCTTCCATATATTCGAACATTTTGCCAAACGTTTTGTTTGATCCCATAAACCATTCTTTTCAATTCGATTTTTCCAAATAATTTTTAGCCAACTTTTCAGTTGATAAAAACCATCTACAATCTTATCAGTGTTGTCCGTTCGTTTCAACGTTTTGCTCCCGTATAAAAATGATTATTGGTGCGTACAAACGAAGTTTTGTCTCCAGGCCGATGGAAGTTTATGATCATATTGATTTGAGTCCAAGTTTGACCTTAACATCGATTTCGGTTTTTCCATCTTTATTAGATGTAAAACAAATATTTTTTTAACTTAGTACATAACACTTTCCCCAATTGGACTTGTACTCAGTAAATATAGAAATAATTAAAGCAGCTTCTTGATCCATAAGCGCCAGCTAAAAAAATTGGCATTAACTATTATTTATTTCTGCTACTTTAGAAATTTGAAAAAGAAATCACCTTTGGTTTTCCACATGTAAGTATTGTTTATATATATATAATAAAAATGACACAATCTGGGGAGGATAAATTCAGCCTCAAATTAAAATTTTCAATGTATTGATTTTGTTCAATCGTGTATAAAAAAATAGCTTTATTTAAAAAATAACAAAAATTTTTTGACACTTTCTTCAATTTATGTTACAGTTGAACAGAAATGTCAATGTCAATTCTGTTTTGCGTTCTCCAAACAAAAATCAAAAAGACAGGTAATATGATTATCTAATTTCAATTCTTCGTTTTCGCGCATTTTGTATTAAAAGAAATTATATAACACTACAATTTTAATTTGAGTAATAAAAAGGCTACTTCTGTAGCGGATTTGTTTTGTTATCAAAGAAAATAATTAAAAACTATTTTTTATAATTTTTATTATTATAACAATCAATTTTATTATTAGTGTTATTTTTATTTTTATTGTATATATATTTTTTATTGTTTTAATGTAACGAATATTCTAGAAGCTTCCTTTAGCTTCACTTTTGTTTTGTGTACGTGTAGTCAATCGTCTAAACTTCCAAAACGTCACAACTTTTAATTTTTGACAAATGCTTTTTTGACATTATTATAGTGACACTTCTTTTCCAATTTCTATTTACAAGAAAATAATCATTTATTTGTTTATTTTGGTTGGTGATGCACGGTCACCTCATTATTTTCCATATTTATATGGAGTATAAATGATCGAGTTTGATGACTTGATAAGCGTAATAAATGTAGAAAAATAACGAAGTTTCTTGGCTAGTAGACGGCATCCTTGTGATGGCGTCGTTTGCAAATACAGCCTGATTTTTTGTTAGAATTATCTTCCTTAGCCCAACGGCTGCATATGGTATACGCTTGGATTAAGATACCTTTTGTCAGAGTTATCTCCTTAGTCCAACGTCTATATCCTAGATGCATGCTTGAACTCACCTGTTGTAGCGGAAACCCAGTTATACTGCTGAAAACTCGGACTCTGTTGTTATTAATCTAGATGCCTAGAAGCATCTAGTCCAGGATGCACCATGTGGAGGACAAACAGTCACAATATCACCATCATTGGAAATTAGAATTTTATAAGTATTACTCAAATCCTCAAGATCATTAATATCTCAAACTCGAATGTAAATCATTATTATTGCCTATATAAATAGTTATATTTGATTTTCAGGTCAAATACGTTAGTAAAGTTAGCTTTATTAGTTTTTTATTTGAATATATAAATAGGAATTATTTTTATTATAACTGTTGAAGGTTTACAACACTTTTTTTAATTATTATACTTTTTAAACAATCAACTTTTATCCGTGTCAATATTGGATATAATTTAAAATAATATTATTTGAATATCTTTTAGTCATTTAAAATAAAATAACAACTTTTTAAGACAAATTTAAGATTGTTTTTTTATCTAAACAAATACACACTATATATATATATATATATATATATATATATATATATATATATATATATATATATATATATATATAGGGGATGCTAATAATCCCAAGGATTTGAGTAATGCTTATAAAGTCTCAATTTTCAATTATGCCAATATTCTTGACTGTTCGTCCTCTACGTGGTGTATCCTGGACTAGGTGCCAACAAGTATTTAGACTAATAACAGCACAGTGGTATAACTGGGCTTTCACTGGATTCCCGTTTAGTGAATGTGTGCTAGCATACACCCACGATGCTTAAAAGGTATTTCAAGGTAACTATTTGCCATATGTAGTTGGTTAGGCTTGTGAATCCGTCAACCGATGTCTACCCCAAAGCAGATTGCTTTGTCAATTCGTGTGAACACTGGCGTTGTAAGGAAGCGGTATTCTAGTTAAGAAAATTCATTTATCTACCCGACCCCACCTCCCACAATTTTAATTCGCATCCGACAAACTTTTTATACGAAATTCAAGAAGCTATTTAAACTTGGAATTAATAAAGAGGTGGCTTATTTTATATTATATCTTTAAATTGAATCATTATTTTTATTTTCAAAATGCATTAGCTTCTAGTGGCCTACCATCCCATTCCAACAGCGGAGACATGAGGTCAGCGTATTTGGGGCAGACAAAATGTGCTACGATGGAGCTTTGAACCGACTGGGTATTGCTGGTTTTGTGCACTTTTGTCGATAGAACATTTCCCTTTGAACGAACGATCAAATGTGGAAATATCATGAAATTCCTGTTGTTAATTTGGGTAAAAGGCAACCATTTGTTTTCGATGTATTGCATTGCTTTTATTATTACATAAACCTACATGTTCGAACATTTTGCCAACAATTTTGTTTGATTCCCTATGGGACATTCATTTTAATTCGATTTTCCCGAATAGTTACTAGCCATTTTTACTTACTTTTGCCATTATCGACTGTCTATTCCAAAACCATTCTTGATGATTTCTTGATGGCAGAGGTAGAATTTGACTATGTAATTCTTTTGTCTAATTGTAATAATGTTATGCAGTGAACGAAAGTTAGCTTTCATTATAATCTCATTATTGGCAATGTGACCGCACAATAAAAATTATTCACCATTTTAGTAATCTTGTTTGTTTGTTTCACGTTTTACTTCCATCTATTGGTGGTAAAAGTAATTATTGATACGTACAAACGAAGTTTTATCTTTAGGAAGATGGAAGAACATGACTATATTGATGAAAGTATATGAAAGACTGACATTGCCTTTCCAAGTCTGGCTTTAACATCAATTTCGGTTTTTCCGTCTTTACCAATGATGCTTGCCAAATATGTAATAAAATCAACAGTATCAATATTTTATCTACTAATTTTGATGGGCAAATAATTGTTTGACATTGTACACAACCCTTTTGTCTTTAAGTAGTTAATCCGTAAGCCAATACGAGAACTAATATGACTAAAACGTGTCGTCATA
Source organism: Cardicola forsteri (assembly GCA_025895645.1). Lineage (NCBI taxonomy): Eukaryota > Metazoa > Platyhelminthes > Trematoda > Strigeidida > Aporocotylidae > Cardicola > Cardicola forsteri. The sequence continues at coordinate 84,911 of JAKXYG010000485.1, forward strand.
CGTTGCATAATTTCTCAAGTTTCACTAAGTAGATTCATATCATCTGCAAAGTCCAAATCTTTTAGCACTATATTTAATATCAATTTTGGTTGAATTGTTGATTTCTATTAAAAAAAGATTAATATTTTTTATTTGTAAGTTTGTTTTACATAAATATGAATAATATAGTAATTTTTACAAATTTTAAAAATAATTTTGTTTAGTATTATGCTTTAAAAATGTTATACGAGTGCATGAACGTGTTGTATGTTAATTGCATCCAATACTCGTTAATTGGAAATGTTTAGTAATTAGTTGTTGGCTCACATACATTGTGTAATAACAGAGAAAGTAAACAAACTAAGACCAGCGTTTATTCAATTGCGTTAAAGCATTATCAATTTAATTTAATGATCTTTTAGCGTTACTATTATTAAACAAATATTTTATTGATTATATTATTTTGTAAATCTTATTTTAACATGTTTATATTTTAATATTTACAATTCTCAATTTTTCTTAATATTATATTTATTCTTTTACTGCATCGAAAGGTGCGGAATACTTTCTTTGGCATGGTTCGTGTAACTCTAAACATTTCTGTATTTGTCCGTTTAGCTCATTGTTTCTGTAATGCACAATTGCATTGACCATTTTTAATTTTAATACATTTAGTATATGTTTTGATATAACAATTACAAAATATTTGATGATTCATGTTTTTATATTTAGTCAAAAGTTAATGATTGATGTATTATTAAAATCTAAATTATTGTATTTTTTAAATGAACAATTGAAAACAATTCACGAATTCCAAAAATGCAATGTTTATTTATTTAAAGGGAAAATCAACAATTATAATCATCAATAATGTTTTATTAAATGGTTATAACTAGGAAATGCATGGTTTTTTTGAAATGTTTAAAACATTTTTTTAATAATGAATGCGTTGTACTACTTTTAATAATTATATAATAATTATACGCAAAGAGTAATGTTTGTGTTTTTATAAATAAAGGGTGAAATTATATTTTCTACATGGAGAGATTACTTGTACGGAGCAGAAGCTCATACTAACGTTCATATATATGACTTAAATGGTTTGCCTTGTCTTTCTGGATGGAATAAGTAAGTTGATCAAAATCGCATAAACACAGTTAATTATGGTTTTTATAAAATAAAAAATAAATAATTTTTTAATGTGTGTTATGCCAACTGGAATTTTTATTAATTTGATTAAATAATTTATAAAAAAAACAAAAAAATGTTTTTAAAACAATTTTAAAATACTTGTTTTAAAACAAAAAAATTAAAATTGTATTTAAATTAACAACAAAACTACTTAAATATATTTTGCTAATTTCTAGTAAATATTTTTGGTTGGGCGCCGGATCCAAATTTAATTGCAATCAATGGAACTCGAATGCTTCTGTTGACTACGGATTGGTGTGGTCTATAAGTCCAATAAAAAATCAAATTCTGGTTCACTACAGTAAATGCAACACAAAAAATTATCTCATGTGCTACAAGCTTGTACAAATAATTTCGTAACTTTTAGTTTTAAACAATTTGACTGACTAATTTATTTTATATTTGTCTATCTAACAAATGGTTTTCAAAACATAGTATAAAAAACTAATTACTAAAGCATTTAAGACACTTTTTGTATACGTCAACGAAATTAGAAATATTAATTTTTAAATTTTTTATAATTTATTTTTAAATATAATTATTAGTGTTTGTTTCAATATTTAATTATTATACGAATTTTGTAAAATCTTCATATACGTGCTAATATACTGTGTGTGTAATATCTTTTTGTACATTGATTATTTTGCAGTTACATTTGTGTTTTTAACTTAATGTTACATTACAACAACAAAAATTTTACCACCGGTAATAAATGTGGATTTTGATCTAGTTTTTCTAAAAGATTCATTAGCTAAAATACGTTTTTTGTTAAACATTTAAAACGGTAGAATACAAAAATACATTTTTCCTATAATTTTTAAATTACAATTATACCATTATATTATAACTGTAAGATTTCAGTTAAATCTAATTTCTGATTTCTTCTGATCTAACTTCATATAGATATTTATTAACACTTTCAGATCATTTTGATCAAAAATGCTCTTATGTGAGCTAAATTATTGTTCTTTATTTTATCATTGTTAAATTTACATAAATTCAAATACAAAACAAAATGCACGTCAAAACAAACTTTAAATAATGTTTAAATTATTTAAATGTTTAACAATATAAAAATTGTAATTAAAATAAAATTAATAAAATAATAATGTTAACGCTTCTTGCCTACAATAACAATTACTGTAAACTAATTCTAATATATGCCAAGGTGAGTACAGGATACACGATAAATTACGAGTTAAATAGGAGAAACTCCTTTTAATCCTCGGTTCTGAAATATTAAAATATCTGTGGTAGAAGAAAAATATAAACTGGAAAAATTAAGAGAAACTAAATAAAATTAAGAAGGATGTGCTTATTATAGGCATGCATAAGGGAGTAAAGGGACGGGGCTGAAACAATATAGAATGGCAGATTATTCCACGCTGTAATGGGAGAAATAACATCCGCAGAGACGGGTACGAGCTCTGAGCTTCAAAAACTTAAACTGACGTCCCCTTAATGAGTCCTGGGAAAAAACAAAAAACAGCACTATGGCCAGAATTAACGAGTTGGTAGACTAAAATGAGGTCGCCTCGGAGTTTTCTCTCGGTTAAAGGGAATAATTTTTTAAACGATTGATATGATTAACCTTATGAAGGACCTTAGGTATTTTGGAGGCTTTTCTTTAAACTTGGTCTAAACAATAGATATCACCTTTGAAGATAGAGAGGTAACTTGAATACAATATTCAAGGTGTGGCCTTATATAGGGTATATATAGTAAACGTACACAACTAGGGAAAATATTCCCTAAAGTACGTTTAAAAAAATTAATCAGCTTAAAACCCTTCTGCGTATAAGTTTTATCCCCACAACTGGTGTTGTTGGGGTGCTAATAATTATCCAAATCAAATTAAATCAACGGAAATCAGAGCCGAGATCTTAGTGAGATCTTACAATTTAAACTAAAATTGGGCCCATATTTGGTTTATCTAAAATATCCGTTGCTAAAAAATGTTTTTCGTAAAACATTTAAAGTAGTAAACAATAACAAATATATCATTAAGCAAAATAAATTTAAAAAATTACCTCCATTTTTTATTATTTAAAGCAATTAAAGTAATAATAAAGTTTAAAATTACTAAACTGGATCGGCTAAATCTCTATTTTGAATGTGCAAGCAGATATCGCTTGGTTAGCCTGCGTTTTGAAAACAAGTAGTTTTTTAGGTATCTCAGTGGTAGTATCGGTTGTACAAATAATAACACTAAAACCGTGTCCAAAATATTTATAGCCAAAAATTACAATAGTCGGGACCAACAATAAAATACCAGAATCTAAACTTTAGAAAAGGCGGAAATATGAATAAATAGCGCGGGAAACGGTCAATCCTAGAAATATATTGTCTCTAGAACTTAATTGTTAATATTTCTTAAATTGGATTAATCAAATTATCACTGTTATTAATTATTATCAATTGTATTAATTGTTCAATAACTGAATTCTAATCTAACGAATAAATAAATAATCAAAACATAATTATTTAAATTGTCAAAATTTTATAATATTTATTATAGATAAATAACATCTAATAGTAATCCAAAATAATCATTTTCTACTTTAATTTTGTGTTTGGTTAAACAAAGGGAAAACTGATTTATATTGTAGAATTAATTAAAATTCCTATTTAAACTTATTTAAAAAGGTAATTTTTAAAAAATATTTAAAAAAATAATAAAGAAATTAAGTATTTTTATCATTTTTATTTAATTGTGATATATATATATATATACTACCTATATAATTTTATTTTATTATTTGCTTTTTATTACTTTTTATTTTTAAATTGCTTTGATATTGATACCTGATACCCAGAACCAAGTACCAAAAGGAGTTTTTTCTCCCTCACCATCCATTTCATTTTTCCCCCTGAAAATTTGAGACAATTTGGAACCGAGTACTAAAAGGCGTTTTGGCTTACTCAACTCGTGAAAAATCCTGAATCCTATTTAACTCGTGTATAAACCTGAAACCTGAAACTTCCCATACAAAAAATAACTCCGCCTGAAATTATCTGCTTAATTACATAATAAACTCATTTACTTTCATTAGTTATAAAAACAAGTGCAATTAATTTTTTTATTTTGTTCTGGATAATTTATTTATTTTTTTTCTTTTTTTATATTTTGCTTATATTATTTTAAAATCAAAAATGTTGGTTTTTATTTTTATTCATTTTTAATTTTTTATTTTAAACTATTTTTATAAATAAAATAAATTTTACGTTTTTAATAAAAACAATTAAAAACAATTAACAATAAATAATTTATAATCAAAAATTTACGTTACGATAGTGCGTGTTGTTTGCTAGTGTCTTTGTGATTGTTAACACATTTATATATAATTAGTTTATTTTTTATAATTTAGGTTATGTTTGTATAGTAATAAAATTATAATTTTCGTATTTGTTACAAAGCGTTAAATTTTTATTTTAAAATTTATTTGTAGAATTATCTTTATTCAATTAAACTAATATATATATATATATATCCGATTTTAAATTACAGTTATTTGCTGTATTTACCTAAATATAGATAAACCAAAGATTTTTTAGACCAAAATAGACATGTATTCTGGACTAGTCAGTCGTCAGTGTCGACGTACATGTGATCGATATTCATTTTTCGATCAAAAAATAGCTATAGAAAAGTTGACTGGATTGAGACTTGTTGCTGAACATTTAGAATTATCCGATGAAGCAGACTTGGTCGATTCTGAACCTCATCACTTCAAACATGCAGTTTCATCGTTAGAAAAATTTGACTGTACCATTTGCAATTTCAAAATTGACAATGCGTTGGATATGGTAATTTCATTTTTTATTATTTATTTACAATTTAAGAGAAATCATTTCAAAACAGATTGGCATTTGTGCAACATCAATCGTTCGTTAAGTGGCTTATCTATTTTTGACGAAAGTCAATTTGAACAATTCGTTAAATTGGTAAAAAAAGATATTGGTGTTGTTAATAGTCTACCTCCGGATGATTCAAATGTACAACCTTGTGCAACATCGTTGTTTACGGCATCTACGCACAAACAGATGGTCTTCTTTAGAAACAAAAATTTGGAAATTGTTGGAATTTATCGATGTATTTTATTTACCAAACGGGTATAGTGAAAGGTTTTGATTTTGAATATAACGGAGTGGCAATGATTTGGTGATTTAGCGGTATATGCGTTAGTTTCTGAAATTATTATTTGAGCACTGCCATTTATCTAAATCCTAAAAGTAGAATTTTTGTAGAAAGACGTATGTTATTGTACTTTTAATAGACTGGGTATACAGAGATATAATTAAATTTCTGATTGTACTGAAAGGGTGTTTTAAAATATACTAATATTGTAGTCGTTTTGATTAAAGCGCAAGGGGGCTTTTGTGATTTTTGTGAAAACTCTTGGTTCTTAAAAGGTATTCTAAGGTATACGTATAACATGTATAGCCGTTGGGTTAAGAGAGATAGCCGTGACAAAAATGAACGATCTCGTTGACTATTATAAATAGTGGCATCATCCAAGAAACGCTATTATTTTTCTATGGAAATAAGTAGTAAACATGTTGCTAATCTATTCTATTTTATTACTATCCTATATTTGAAATCATCTATCTTTTATTTTAATAATTTTTTTTCCAAAAAAATACAGACTATGCCCACCAATATGGATCAACTGTTGTCTTGCGTGACGCGTGTAAGGGAAAGTCATCGGTGGGCTATATTGTTATATTCGGGTGGCAAATTTGCTGGTGGTGTATTTGACGGGTAAGTTATTCATTCATTTTGGTTGGTAACATGATCACCTCTTCATTATTTCCCATATTTATACGACATGTAGAACGATCGATTTCGATGGCTTAACAAGCGTAGACAAACGTGGAAGAATAACAAAGTTTCTTGGCTGGTAGACGGCATCCTTGTGACGTCGCCACTGTTCGCAAAGATTGACGAGGCCGCCTGATTTTTTGTCAGGGTTATCTCCCTTAGCCCAAGGGCTACATATGATGTACGTATATATTTAGATACCTTTTTAAGTATCCTGGGTGTATGTTCGCACCCACCCGCCGTAGCGGAAGCCCAGTTATACCGCTGTGCACTCGGACCCTGCTGTTATTAGTCCAGATGCCTAGGGGCACCTAGTCCAGGATGCACCACGTGGAGGACTAACAGTCAGGAATATCACCATCATTGGAAATTGAGACTTTATAAGCATTACTCAAATCCTCACGGGTAAGTGAAGCAATTAACATAACAAAAAATATATCTAAAGTGGAAAAGTCCAAAGTTTCAGAATTATAAACTTGTTCATATCAAAAAGACTCTTTCTTTATTTGATATCCATCAAAAAAGAACATGATGGTATAGTTAGGTGTTTTTATGACCAAGAAAATGGGTGACATTTTTATTTTTAAGAATGAGGTTGATTTAATGTAAATTGATTATATTGAAAGCGGAGTGAATATTATCAGTATTCCCGATATCGGTGGTAATTGCAGTTCTTGAACCAGGTTGGATGTTGATACAAGTGTATGCATAAGATGTGTTGGATTTGGTGATTATATATATATATATATATATATATATATATATACATATATATATATGGAATGCTAATGATCCTGAGGATTTGAGTAATGCTTATAAAGTCTCAATTTCCAATGATGGTGATATTCCTAACTGTTAGTCCTCCACGTGGTGCATCCTGGACTAGGTGCCCCTAGGCATCTGGACTAATAACAACAGGGTCGAGTGCACAGCGGTATAACTGGGCTTCCGCTACGGCGGGTGGGTGCGAACATACACCCAGGATACTTAAAAGGTATCTAAATGTATACGTACATCATATGTAGCCCTTGGGCTAAGGGAGATAACCCTGACAAAAAATCAGGCGGCCTCGCCAATCTTTGCGAACAGTGGCGACGTCACAAGGATGCCGTCTACCAGCCAAGAAACTTTGTTATTCTTCCACGTTTGTCTACGCTTGTTAAGCCATCGAAATCGATCGTTCTACATGTCGTATAAATATGGGAAATAATGAAGAGGTGATCATGTTACCAACCAAAATGAATGCGTGAATGATTACCAACCAAAATGAATGCGTGAATGATATATATATATATATATATATATATACTTTTAATGTTTTATGGGAAACATCTTTTAACAGTGAACATTTTAGATAAACCGAACGTGAGCCCGCATTTAGTGCCGGTGGTGGAATTCGAAGCCCCATGTCTACCAGGGCCAAATCGAGCGTTGTACCGCCAGACCACCTATACACTACTCAGAGTGACACAGATAACTGATGTCGCCTTCTTGTCAACACATCTTTTTGGTTTGCGACTGTTTATTTGCCGGTATCTCTCCTCAGGTGCATGTGAAAACCACGTGTAGTATTCATCCCAATAAGCGATTTTATTAATCCTAACATTTTTCACATTTTATTTTTATCTCAAACCATATATAATAGTTATGTATTATTATATTATTTATTTTCTTAAGTCAAAACGAGTTGGTTCACAAGACGCTGCAACACTACACCGTACGTGCCAAACAAGGAGGAAGTCAGTCAGGTTATGACGCCAGTTCTGGAGGAATTGGTGGATGCAAATCAGCTGGATCTAGTTTGAGACGTTATGGCGAAATTGCGATTCGAAATGTAACTATTTTTATGAAGATTTAAGTAATGTTCACATTTTTATGTACTCATCGATGCACTTTTATTGAAGTATCCAAGCTAAGAATGATTGTTTGTAGAAAATCAGGTAATCTTATTATTGTTATTTAACCATTTTGATGTTTGCAAGCAATTTGTCCAAGATACATCTTGATTACGTATTATAAAATAAAACTAAGGAGCAATGATTGGATAAGAAGTAGCCAATAATAACAGAATATTTTAATAGTCAACTCATAATCTAGAACGTTTGTGATTGGTTAAGAATTATTCGACATTTTTTCAATACAACTGGTCAATAAAAATTGATTGGTTGTTTATCCAACAACCAATTATATTAATTCTTATTTTTATAGTTAGTTTCTTTGTTGAATGTTCTTACTACTTGTCATTGCGTTTAAATTAAAACTCTCGAAGGAAATCAGTGATTTACTGCACAACAAATGGCGCCTTTACCTTCAATCGTGTCAATTTATCTTTCTTTGGTCACCCAAAGTCCATCGCAATATATTCTTCCAAGTCCCGTCTCCACACAAAAACACATTACTTGAGACGGACATTCCAGCTGATCCACAGGCTTCTCAAGCCTGTCAAGTCCAAATGGGTATGATTTCGGATGATCCTCGATTGCGCAACATCTCATGTCGGTTGAAACACATTACGTACAAGCATGTCCAAGAACTACACAAGGAATTATCAACATTTGATGTTTATGGTTCGTTTATGGGGGGGTTGTTTCAATGTTTTACAAAAAGTGAAGCCAAACAAAGTTACCTAAACACTTGCATTGATTGGTCTTCACTTTTTGATGCCAGTATTCGACGCTCAGCTGCCAAAGCGCGCTAAATATAAAATTAAAAAAATCATCATTCTAGACCTGATAACCGATACATTATTGAGTAATATTCACAGAGTAAGCATTTTCATTTTATGATCACCTCTTCATTATTTTCCATATCTATACGGTATATAAAACAATCGACTTCGATGACTTAATAAGTGGAATAAACGTGGAAGAATAACAAAGTTTTTGGCTAGTCGACGGCATCCTTATGACGTCGTCACTGCTTTCGCTAAGATTGACAAGGCCGCATGATATTTTTGTAAGGGTTATCTCCCTTATCCGAACGGCTATATATGATCTGCGTAAACCTTAAGATACCTTTTAAGTACTCTAGATGTATGCTTGCACCCATCCGCAAAGCAAGAACCCAGTTATATCAATATGCACTCGATCTCTGCTGTTATTACTGTAGATGTATGTGAGCACATATTGGAGGAAGAACAGTGAGGAGTATCACTATCATTGGAAATTGGGATTTTACAAGCATTATTTAAATCCTCAGGATCATTAGCGTCAAAAGTCACATTTCGCCTTATTTGAGATCTAAGAATAATTTTCTGTATTTTTGGTCACCACATTATGCCTTGTTGACCTCCGCATTTAATTGGTTTATGTGGCAGTTTCGACCGCGAGTATATAAACCAGTTAACCGCGGTCAGCCAATTTCAAAAACCAACTTTTCTAGGTTTCTCTTCGGGTAGACCAAACAGCGCTGTCCCTAATTAGGGCTATTTGATAATAATAATAATAATAATAATACTCAGGGTGACACTGGTAACCGTTGTCGCCTTCTTGTCAACGCGTTAACAACCTTACAACGCCTCACTATCCGTTTGGTCAGCGACTGCTTATTGACACAGCCTTATTCGCAGCTAACCTTTGTTGCTAAAGGCCGTTGCACTGCACCACCCGTAGACGCGTTAATTAGAGATCGGTCTCTCCCCTCAGGCGTTTAAAAAACAGCTGTTGCAGGGACCTAATGGCCGTTGTACTACGCACCACTTGTGGACACAATAAATAGAGGTGGATATCTCACCTCGATTGCGTTATTTTAAGACAGAAGATGTTAATGTTTTTACAATCGTCATGTTGACCTTGATATTTTCTAACATTTAGACAACGACGCCAAACTGGATTTGATCGATAAATCTGATCGGAAACAGTGGCAAACGCTGACAGCCAATGGAAACGAAACGTTGTGGGAAACTAAAAGTGGCCGATTTATTTATGGTGATTTTTTTTGTTCTTAATGATGATTTTATTTCATTCATTTTGGTTGGTGACGTGGTCACCTCTTCATTATTTCCCATATTTATACGACATGTAGAACGATCGATTTCGATGGCTTGACAAGCGTAGACAAACGTGGAAGAATAACAAAGTTTCTTGGCTGGTAGACGGTATCCTTGTGACGTCGCCACTGTTCGCAAAGATTGACGAGACCGCCTGATTTTTTGTCAGGGTTATTTCCCTTAGCCCAAGGCTACATATAATATACGTATGCATTTAAATACCTTTTAAGTATCCTGGGTGTATGTTCGCACCCACCCGCCGTAGCGGAAGCCCAGTTATAACGCTGTGCACTCGGACCCTGTTGTTATTAGTCTAGATGCCTAGGGGCACCTAGTCCAGGATGCACCACGTGGAGGACTAACAGTCAGGAATATCACCATCATTGGAAATTGAGACTTTATAAGCATTACTCAAATCCTCAAGATCATTAGCATCCCAATGATTTTATTGGTTGGTTGATTAAGGGATAAAACCCTGACAAAAATTAGGCAGACTTGTCAATCTTTGCGAACAGTGGCGACGTCATAAGGATGCCGTCTACCAGCCAAAAAACTTTGTTATTCTTCCGTGTTTATTACGCTTATCAAATTATCGAAGTCGATCGTTTCTATACCGTATAGATATGGAAAATAATGAAATGGTGATTACCAACCAAAATGAATGAACATATACCATAAGTAGCCCTTGGGTTAAGGGTAATAATTCTACGCAATTGATCGTTTGATATACCTTACAAATGTAAAGAAGTATTAAATAGGTGTTGCGTTTTTATTTCGATGACGTCATTGCGATTGTGCATATATCAGTAGATTTACACTTTTCACTACCCAGGTTCACCCAATCTTATTTTACAGAAACAGTGGCACGCTCTGTCGTCGGATACGAGCAGTCAATCGTCAGACGATATTACGGAAGTCGACGAAGACAGTGAAGACGATCGGTCGGATGCTGGCGAAATGACGAGTTCCTCGAAACCTCGAGATCAAATTGCAAACGATGATCATGATGAATTAGAAGGTTGTATCCAAAGTATTTTTTAATTGTTGACTGTTTCATTGTTTTACAATAGGTGTAGTAAAAACGGAAGTCCGTGTTCAGTGAACTACGTTCTATTACCCTGGGGATTGTTGAGGGATGTTAGTAATTTTGGCGATTTTACTAATGCTTATAAATTTTGAATAATGGTGATATGACCTGACTGTTGCTTCTATGTGACTAACGCAGTAGGAAACCAAGTTTACGGCAGTATGACTGGGATTCCGTTTGGGTGGGTGTCTTATGTATACCATTTATAGCCTTGGGTTAAGGGATATAACTCGCACAAAAAAATCGTACGGTGTTATCAATCCTTGTGAAGATTGGTGCATTTACAAGAAACTTCGTTATACTTTTACGTTTGTTACGCTTCTCATATCATAATATACTATAAAAATAATAATCACTGAAAATTGAGATTTTACAAGCATTACTCAAATCCTCGTGGATTATTAGCATCCCTGATTTTTAAGCAATTGAATAATGCCAAGCCTTTTTGCGAAAATTGTTTTATCGCCAGGACAGCTGCAACTTTCGCACCATGCTAGAATGAGCAGTTTTGACTTTGCATTTTTCTTTTCAAGATTTACATACTACGTATGAAAACTGGCATAGACGTGTGCGGGTGGCCATAGCATCTGGAGATTGTTTGGTTTTGAAAGATTTATTGCCTACTCATAGCACCAACTTACAGTCAACCGAGGCACGTGAGTTCATTTTATTAGTTATTAATTTTTTGACTGAGAGAACATTTAACAAGGGGATTATATACAAAAGTATGAATTAATTTTATTGGTTGTTAAATGTTTATCCAATCAGTAAATAGGTTTATTCTAATTGGTCAACCATTTTGGTAAATTACTAAGCCGTCCTTATTGATTAATTACTAAAGATTTACGCTATTATTATTATTATTATTATTATTATTATTAAGCTTTAATATCTCACTAGAAACCTTTTATTATTATTGGTTACTCACTGTGCAATGATTCTATTGATGCTTTGTTTTTGTAGTGCGTAATCAAGAACCTTCACAACTTAACTAAAAATACATGTACGCACGTATATCTATTTTTATATCCAATTTTGATTGGTTAAAGCAATATTTTTCTATTGATTATTCAGATGATACAAGTCAATCATCTACTGATATACCACCTCACGATATTGCAGTCAAATTGCTTAATCATCCTTTGTCCGATGGTCGAACGCTGTTACATATTGGAGTGGAAGTTCAAAGCAGCGCGGAACTTATTCAATTATTGTTAGATTGTGGATGTGATCCGTCTGTGGGGTAAAATCTTTATTAAAAGTGTTTTTGAAGTTATTGTATGAGACATGGATTCGACTTTCAGTTTTGGCATAATTATAAACAAAAGTTTTACATTATTCAATTGTTTGTATAGAAATAGATAAAATGTAATTGATGCTGAGGTCTATTTCTGATAGATGAAAACGTTTTTACTGCGTTTGTAAAACATTTTCAGTCTAAATGTGTGAACCTATAAAGTAAGATTTCTTGCCATTAGTCGTTTCTACATATTATTTTCTTAACCAGGAAACATATTAAGAAATTTTAGTTAATTTAACAGAATTGCATGTTTTTAGGCTTGTTTACGAGCGGTACAGTGTATTACATTGGACACAATGTTGAGTCCCGCTAACGACTTTCTTAAATGATGAGAAATTATTCTAATATCTTATATAATTCTTTTTCATATACTACATTTTCAGCGATGCCAATCAGCTAACGCCGTATGAACTTGTTATTAAATTGGGTAACAAAAAACACTTGGCTCAAGAATTTCGTCGATTTTGGCATCTGAATCCGGATAGATATGACTACAAAAAGGCGAAGGTAAGGAGATACCGAGTTGTTTTATTTTTTGACTGTTTGCACTATAAACATTTTTCAAAAAGAATACATTTTTGCTAGGATATATGCTAGTTAGGAAGAACATTCAACGACTAAACTAACTACAGAAGAACGGTCTCATATTAATGGCTGTTTATGTTCAACCAATCATCGAACGTTTTTATTTTTATTGGTTGATCATTTTGGTAAATTGTTAAGCAAATTTTTAACCAATCATTGAAAATCTGGATTATTATTATTAATTGGTTACTGAAACATTGTGTCATTATTAGTTGTTTGCTATCCAAGCACTGTTTTGTGTTTCTTATACATAATTCTTATTTATTTTTCAAACTGACTTGGATTTGAATGTCTAGTGTCTGATTTTTTGATTATAGAATTGAACCACAGCAAAGTGGTAGAACTACCTCTTCATTAATTCCACGTTCGCATAGCATCTCAAATAATTCTTTTTCGTTGTTTGACGGTTTCTAAATTTTGAACAAAGCTAGCTTGATTTAAGCCATTTGTTTCCATAATAATGCCTTAACCAAAATAATATAAAAGTCATTCACGACAGTTTATCACTGTAAGTACATTTTGTGACCATATTCAATTCTTTCAGTTTGGGTAAGTTAATGTTTACTGTCATCTTTCCAGGAGGAATGTGACAGTAATTTTAAGAGATACACTCGGACTGAGTAGACGTGTGTTATTTATGTCCTAGATACCAACTCCTCTCAACCCGGTTCAAGAAGCAGCTAGAATAGAACGTGAACGAGAACGTATGCGCCGACAAAAGCAGCGTCAAAAAGAAAAGCGCACAATCCAACGGGCTGAAAACGAACAAAAGCAGCGCGAATTGGAAGAGCAGACAAGGTTTTTGGCTTTACCTGACCGTGAAAAGGTGCGTTATGTTGGTGCTTTTGTTCCTATGGGCTAGGTGTGCCCAGAGACGGGATTTGAAGTGACATTTGACATTTTGCAATATGGTGATATTGATCATCGTGAAATTAACCAATCAAATAATAAGCACAAGATATATATATTGTATTATACAAAACCCTTTTGCTTTAAAAATAAGCTAGGGCAATAAGACAACAATTACAGCAAAACAACAACAACAAAGTCTCGTTGGTATTGAAGATTCTGCACAATCGAAGATTGAGCTTTCTTTCGGCTTTCACTCAACCTGATCATCTGTGTAACTCTGTCATCCAGATACGTGTGATCACTTCTTTGCCGTTGGCTGCCAGAATGGCATCCTCTTGATTGTTTCCGTAGCAGTATAATTTTTTTACACTAGGCCAGGTTGCTAACCTTGCACTCAAACCCTCCTTCTTTATCCAGGCATGAGATTGGCTAGATTGAATCATTTCTGATCCAAACTAGGCGGAGTTAAGCACAAGATAACGATTTTATTTACCGAAATGGCACTTAACTGAATTACGTTGACTTGCGTCACAATAGCTGGTTGAGGTTATTATTTGTTTTTATGTTTTTACGGGAAACGTCTTTCAGCAGTGTACATTTTAGTGAAGCCAAACGTGGGCCCCTATTTTTGGTCCAAATCGGGTGCTGTACCGCTAGACCACCCAGACTGATTAGCATGATTGGTTCTTGTAAAATTTAACCAATCACATAATTGGCACAAGATAATGAAGATATGGCTCTGTCACTGACTTTTGTGGTTGTTGCTGTTGTAATATATACTGTTTGAAATGAAAATAAAATACAAAGGATATTCAGTTACAAAAATTGTTAATTGGGCTCCCTGCAACAGCTGTTTTTTAAACGCCTGAGGGGAGAGACCGATCTCTAATTAACGCGTCTACGGGTGATGCATAGTGCAACAGCCTTTAGCAACAAAGGTTAGCTGCGAATAAGGCTGTGTCAATAAGCAGTCGCGGACAACGGTTACCAGTGTCACTCTGAGTATTATTATTATTATTATTATTATTATTATCAAATAGCCCTATTTAGGGACAGCGCTGTTTGGTCTACCCGAAGAGAAACCTAGAAAAGTTGGTTTTTGATAATTGGCTGACCGCGGTTAACTGGTTTATATACTCGCGGTCGAAACTGCCACATAAACCAATTAAATGCGGAGGTCAACAAGGCATAATGTGGTGACCAAAAATACAGAAAATTATTCTCAGATCTCAAATAAGGCGAAATGTGACTTTTGACGCTAATGATCCTGAGGATTTGAATAATGCTCGTAAAATCCCAATTTCCAATGATAGTGATACTCCTCACTGTTCCTCCTCCAATATGTGCTCACATATATCTACAGTAATAACAGCAGAGATTGAGTGCACAGCGGTATAACTGGGTTCTTGCTTTGCGGATGGGTGCAAGCATACATCTAGAGTACTTAAAAGGTATCTTAAGGTTTACGCAGATCATATATAGCCGTTCGGATAAGGGAGATAACCCTTACAAAAATATCATGCGGCCTTGTCAATCTTAGCGAGCAGTGACGACGTCATAAGGATGCCGTCGACTAGTCAAAAACTTTGTTATTTTTCCACGTTTATTCCACTTATTAAGTCATCGAAGTCGATTGTTTTATATACCGTATAGATATGGAAAATAATGAAGAGGTGATCATAAAATGAAAATGCTTACTCTGTGAATATTACTCAATAATGTATCGGTTATCAGGTCTAGAATGATGATTTTTTTAATTTTTATATTTAGCGCGCTTTGGCAGCTGAGCGTCGAATACTGGCATCAAAAAATGAAGACCAATCAATGCAAGTGTTTAGGTAACTTTGATAGTTATCACGTTATGTTCTTGTCTATATTTGGATTGTTGTTTATTGTATTTTATTTTGGTTTTTTCTCTCTAAGACGACATGATTGTACTTTAACTTTTTGGAATTGAAGATTTATTTTTTCTGCTCTCTTTTTATTTGTTGGATGATTATTATCCTCCTGAGGATTTGAGTAATGCTTATAAAGTCTCAATTTCCAATGTTGGTGATATTCCCGACTGTTCGTCCTCTACATGGTGCATCCTGGACTAGATTCCCTTAGGCATTTAGACTAATAACAGCGGGGTCCGAGTGCACAGCGGTATAACTGGGCCTCCGCTACGGCGGGTGGGTGCGAACATACACCCAGGATACTTAAAAGGTATCTAAAAGTATACGTATACCATATGTAGCCCTTGGGCTAAGGGAGATAACCCTTGCAAAAAATCATGCGGCCTCGTCAATCTTTGCGAACAGTGGCGATGTTACAAGGATACCGTCTACTAACCAAGAAACTTTGTTATTCTTCTACGGTTGTTACGCTTATCAAGCCATCGAAGTCATAATGAAGAGGTGACTACGTCACTAACCAAAATGAATGATTAATGAAGCTTGAAGCTCCAATGATGGTGATGTTCGCTACTGTTCGTTCTCCACGTGTCGCATCTCGGACTAGGTATACTCAGGCATTTCGACTGACACAGTATTGTAACACTTGGCTTATGCTTTGGTTGATGGGTGCAAGCATACACCCAAGAGACTTAATGGAAATGATCCTGACAGAAAATCAGGTTTATTACAAACAGTGGTGCCGTTACAAGGATGCCGTCTGTCAGCTATGACACTATTATTTTCTCATTAACTTTCAACCAGTTATAGCTAAAATAACGTTAAGTACTTTTCAAACTTGTGTTGTGCAATTTTTGTTAAGTGTCAATGTACAAACAATGTCAGATGCTGCAGACGTCTTAGGCTCGAAACTGGGTAGGTGTGTTTTCCGTCGGTGCTAGTATATGCGTCCGCAAGGGTTTGCATACAGTTAATTTTTCCAATGTGGTTGTGATATAGACGGTAAAAAATCATTTAATTTACTTGTAATTTTATAAACTACTTATAAGTAGTCCTGTTTATTACAGATTAAAAATATTGGCTGTTTATCGATGAAGACATATGGTATGTTATTTAATCCTTTTTTTTTATTTTTTACCTACAGTCGATGCTTTCAGTGTGGTTGTGATATGAGCGGAAAAGTTCCCTTTACCTACATGGATTTCAATTTTTGTAGTCCCGCATGCTTGAAAAATCACCGCTTGGGAACAAAGAAGTGACGAATGAAAAAGAAATGTACTTAATTTATTATTTTTGTTTTTTTTTATTTTCGAGATAATAAATAGAAATTTTAAAAAAGATTTTTTTTTAATAACTTTTATTTGACTATTAATTGTTTAAAAAAATACTTTTACAACTCCTAAACTAATTAGTGTCGAAAACGTAGTTATTAAACTAAAACATTTGTAGCAATCATATAACATACAATAATGACGTTACTTTAATTATAAACATACAATATTATGTCATAATTAAAATACAAGTATAATTTTATAGATATATATATTGTAACTAATAAAAGCATTATATAAAACATTAACTGATTTACAATCCAAGATTGGGTAAAATTACCAACATAAAATACGACTTCTAGTATATTTTAAAATGCAAAACATATCTAATTTTTAGGGTTAATAAATTGTTTTATGTATAATTTACTACAAAATATTTAATAAATGAAATGGCTCATGTTTGTAACCACTTGACTTAGGTGTTTTGGTATGCTTTTGGTTTAAATGCTGATATAATTTTATGTAATCTAAATTTTAACAAAAATTTGATTTAGGCATATTTTTTTAATTTAAATATGCTTATGTATGTTGACTTTTATTATACAAAAAATAAGATAAATAACGTTAATGCTAGAACTATTAAATGGCGATTTTCAAAATATAATTATTTTTTATCTAAACTAAAATTTAAATACAATTGCAATTAATTTTGTAAAATTACAATACATATTATTTTTATACACAATTGTAACCCTGGCATAAGTAAAATACATTTTGGCTTAAGAAATATTGATATATTTTACTAGAAAAAGACTACTGTTTAAATTGGTTAATATAATTTTTTACTTGAGGGTTATTTAATACTTTTTTTAAAACCAATTTAATATTTGTTGCTTATATATTTTTCCAACTGTAAAATTTTTATACACAGCAACTTATTTTAGTATCCAACATATTAATCCTTTTAAGTTAGTGTCTTATTAGCTACAATTAAAAGTAATTAATATTAAAAACAATTTTATATTACAAAACATAATTTTGATGTTTTTATTTTGTAATAAAAGATTAACTAAACTACCTGTGATAAAGAAGATATAACATATAATACGTTCTGCTCCTAGGTAGCAAATAACTAGATTTGTGTTAATTATATTTTATAATTTAACAAGATAATATATTTTATTATTTTTAAGTTAAATAATAACTTTTTTTAACAAACAAAAAACAAATTTTATTATCTTTAAGAAAATACCTAAAATATTATTAAAAACATCATTGTAATTTTTAGATCGTTATAACAAAATATACTGTATTTCTAATTTTAATTCGTATGCAAATATTAAATTTTACAACAAATCAATATTTTAAAGTAAAAACTGAAGTAACGTTTTCAAAGTAACATTACACAAAAAAATTGGTTTTTAAATTATTTCAAATTTTTGCTTACTGTAGTAACTTTTGAGTATAAACACTTTAAAATTTACTTATTTAATATGTGCCGGGGTGGTCTAGCGGTACAGCGCTCGAATTTGGACCTTGATGGACATAGGTTCGAATCCCATCGCCGGCACTAAAATGCGGGCCCACGTTTGGCTTCGCCAATTGTCCACTGCTGGCAGATGTTTCTCGTAAAACATTCAAAGTAACAAACATAAAATTTTTTTTAAAATTAAAATATTAAAAAAATAATTAATTATTTTTTTAATATAAATTAATGTTTTTTAATTTTTCTTATAAGGTGATAACGTAAAGTTTGTAATTGGAGAAACGTAAACTTAAAGTACTAAAATGCATTTTTGAATAATTTGTTTTAAGCACATTAATTAAGCATTTATTAATTATTATTAAAAAAGTGTTAATTGCGTTTAGTTACTCCATTTATATAGGCGTTTTCAAAATATCCTTTTTTGGTCAACTCGGTATTTTTTAAAATAAATATTTCTAATTAAATATAAATCAGCTATTAAATATTTAACATTATTTTTACAGAAAAGCATTAAGAGATAACAAATTAATTCAGATTAATCTTTTTTTGAATTTTCAACACTAATTTACTCAAGGGGTGTAATTTTGTCAACTACTTATAAGTAGTTATGTTTATTAATTTGAAATATGGTAACAAGTGTCCTTTCGTTCAAGACAAATGTATCGTATTCAAAGTTACTTTATATTCCAGAATTTTGCATTTATTAAATGATAGATTATTTTTGATGGGGTGGTTCAGCTGTACAGCAGCGGTCGATCCGAAGTTGGGTGGGCATGAGTTCAATCACCACCGAATACAGACCCACGTTCGGCTTCGATAAAATGTCTACTGCTGAAAGATGCGAGTTTCTCGTGTAAAACATTTAAAGTAGTAAAAATAAAGTGAATTACTTGAACGTTCCTATACTAAAGTCATTTTTAAGCGAGTAGTATATAAAATATTTGCAACTGGTATCAAGATTTTCAGAAAATAGTTCACTGTTTAAATTTAAACCTACACTAACGTGCAAACAATGTGATGTGCATTATTCACAAATCAAATAGTGTATACGTTTTATAGGGTTTTAAACAATCGTTTTCAAAAAAATGTTAATATCGTATGGTGAATGACATCAATCACTAATTCCAAGTTTGAATGACTTCTCGAATTCCTGTACGAAAAGGTTGTCGGATCCGAATTGAATTTTGACGGATAAATGAAGTTTCGTCGCTAGGACATCGTTTCCTTGCGACGATGCCAGCGTTTACAGGAATTGACGAGGTGATCTTTTTCAGGGTTGACGCCTGTTCACGGATCCACAAGCCAAACTGGCTGCAAATGGAAAATAGTTACTTTGAGATACTTTTTAAGCACTGTGGGTGTATACTACACCCATTTACTGAACGGTAATCCAGTAAAAGCCCAGATATGCCGATGCGCACTCGGTTCCTGCTGTAATTAGTCTAGATGCCTGTTGGCACCTAGTCCAGGATGCACCACATGGAGAAGAAACAATCAGGAATATTACCATCATTAAAAATTCAAACTTTATGTGGGCATACTCAAGGATCCCAATCGTCTTTCACTATTTGATATTCACAAACGAAACTTATTGGTCTGTGGATGGCACCATTTTTCATCTTCCTCGGCTTAATGGCTACACACGGTAGACATTAAAATTCCTTTCAAGTGTTCTCAATAAACACTTGCACTTGTCCACCAAAGAGGAAACCCATTGTACACTCCATGTCTGATACATATTAGCCTTAGTTTAGTATACTCTGCATGGAAGTTGACACAACCAAATACATTGTCGTAATCAAAATTTGAGATGTTTTTATTATTTCAAGACGCTTAAACTCCACAAAGATTGTTCTATTTGATTGTTTGGTACCAAATCCGCGTTGATCTTCACTAAAATGTCCATTGCTAAACGATGTTTTCCGTAAAATGTTTAAAAGCACTAAACATTAATTTTCCTTATATGGATCTGGGAACACCTTTTGGATAACTTAATCACTATTGAGTATCATTTTCGAACCATTAACGTAAGTATAATTGGGATAACTGTGAATTAGATTTATTGATTACATTCCCTATACATATACAAAAAATGTTCAAGTTAACATTCAAACACACACAGACTTGGGATGCTGACGATTCCCAGGATTTGACTAATCCTTATGAAGTTTCAAGTTCCTAACCGTTCCTTCCCCACGTGTTCAGTAAATAGGTGCAGCATACACCCACAATGCTTAAAAGTATCTCAAAGTAACTATTTTCCATTTGCAGCCGGTTTGGCTTGTGGATCCGTGAACAGGCGTCAACCCAATCACCTCGTCAAACGCTGGCATCGTCGCAAGGAAACGATGTCCTAGCGACGAAACTTCATTTATCCGTCAAAATTCAATTCGGATCCGACAACCTTTTCGTACAGGAATTCGAGAAGTCATTCAAACTTGGAATTAGTGATTGATGTCATTCACCATACGATATTAACATTTTTTTGAAAACGATTGTTTAAAACCCTATAAAACGTATACACTATTTGATTTGTGAATAATGCACATCACATTGTTTGCACGTTAGTGTAGGTTTAAATTTAAACAGTGAACTATTTTCTGAAAATCTTGATACCAGTTGCAAATATTTTATATACTACTCGCTTAAAAATGACTTTAGTATAGGAACGTTCAAGTAATTCACTTTATTTTTACTACTTTAAATGTTTTACACGAGAAACGGACTAGGTGCCAACAGGTATCCTGGACTAATAACAGCAGGGTCCGAGTGCACAGCGGTATAATTGGACTTTCGCTAGACTCCATCTCATTGAATTGGATGCTAGCATACACCCAATTGTTGTTGATTATTTTTTTTAAATAAACAGTGCCAGTTTCAAAACATTTACTTTTCATTTATTTCATTTTGGTTGGTGATTACGTGATCATCTCTTCATTATTTTCCATATTTAGACAGCATATAAAACGATCGACTTTGATGGATTGATAAACGTAACAAACGTGGAAAAATGACGAAGTTTCTTCACTGGTAGACGGCATCCTTGTGTAGGTGCAGCTGTTCGCAAAGACTGTTTTTTATCAGTGTTATCTTTCTTAGCCCAACGGCTACATATGATATATGTAAACCTTAAGGTACCTTTAAAGTAATTTGGGTGTTTGCTCGCACCCGCCATAGCGGAAGCCCAGTTATACCGCTGTGCACTCGGACCCTGCTGTTATTAGTCCAGGATGCACCACGTGGAGCAGTCAAGAAACCTTTTTATTCTTCTGCACGTGTTACGCTTATCAAGCCATCGAAGTCGATCGTTTATATATGCCGTATAAATATGGAAAATAGTGAAGAAGTGACCACGTGATCACCAACCAAAATAAAAAAAATTGAATATCCTTGACCAAAATAAACGTTGCACTTATACGATTGCCACCAGACATCACTAACCTTGATATAATTGTAACTTTTTGCAATAATTTCAAAATATAATGTAAATTACTTGAGAAATAAAAATGCCTAATTAACAATAAGTAAATTTAAATCCTATAACAGAGAACAATGAACGGAAAGCAATGAATATTGCCTGTAATATTTTCAATGTATAATTTTTTTATCTATCTTTATATAGGTATCCATATAATTGAGTTTTAGACACAATTTGCTTGTTTTTTATTTTTTTTTCCAAATGTCTTGATTCTAGTTTTTGATTTAAATTAATATTTTATTGTAATATTGTTGATTTTTATTTATGTATTTTTTAGTAATACTGTTTGAAGAATGTGTTTAATGTACTAGTAATTGAAAAGCGAATCAATATGGTTGCATTGATTATTATGAAGTTTGTGGTTTGTATAACATTACAACTGTCATATTCGCCATTGGAAATTATTATCAGTCCAGCGGTACAGCGCTCGAATTTGGACCTCGATGGGCATAGGTTCGAATCCCATCACTGGCACTAAAATGCGGGCCCACGTTCGGCTTCGCTAAACAATGTCCACTGTTGAAAAATGTTTCTCGTAAAACATTTAAAGTAGCAAACATAAATTTTTTTAAATATTAACTCCAATACACTCTAAACCTATAACACATTTCAGTGTTGGGGAAGTAAATCTTTTGCGAACTACTTGTTTGATTGAAGCTAATATTATTGTTGTTGATAGCCGAGTCACGTATTCATTAGTTCTAAGTTTGCATAGCATCCCGAATTCCTATACAAAGAGGTTGATGGATATAAATTGAACCTGGGGGGGGATAAATAGAAGACTGTTTCCTTGACGAGGCGATCTGTTTTGAAGAATCTGTAAATCTAACCGGCTTTATATGGTGAATGGTTACGTCGATATACCTTTTATGCATCTTGAATGTATACTAGCATCCATTCATTAAGTGGGAGTCCAGTGAATGGTCAGTTATAGAGCTGTAAACTCAGTCCCTACTGTTATTAGTTTAAATGCCTGTTGGTACCTAGTCCAGGATGCACCACATGGAGGAGGAACAGTTAGGAATTTGAGATTGTATAAGCATTACTCAAATCCTCGGGATCACTAGTATTTTTTACTACTTTGAATGTTTTTACGGGAAAAGCACATTTTTCAGCAGAGCCAAGCCAAGCCAAAAATGGGTCGGTTAATTTTTTTTTAAATCAAAGAATAAATACAATACAGCAACTAAGACACGACTTTTATTTTATAAATAATACCATTTCCTTTTAAAAAATAGATTTACTATCGACCATTTATCCATTCATTCATTTACTGTGGTTGGTAACGCAGTCACTTCTTCATTCGTTATTCTATTAATTTCGATGGCTTAAAAAGGGTAACCATACGCGTCGTCCTTGTTCGCAAGAATGATTTTTAGTCATGATTATTTTCCATAATCTAACGGCTGTACCATGAGTTTATTTCTATCCATTTTCCAGGTCAGAAGCCCAGTTATATCTGTGTATTCAATCCATGACAAATTTATTTGCGGTCACCGCGAAAATGAAAGGGTTTTGAAATCAATAAATCATTTATTATTATTATTATTCATTATTATTACTATTACTATTACTAGCATTACTATTATTATTATTATTATTATTATTGCTATCACTACTATTGTTCATATTATTTATTATTATTATTACTATTACCATTATTATTATTATTATTATTATTATTATTATTATTACCATTAATATTATTACCATTATTATTATTATTATTATTATTATTATTTTTGTTATCATTATTACTATTACTATCATTTTTTTTAATCATTATTATTATTATTATTACCATTATTATTATTAATAATAATATTATCATTATTATTGCAAATGCTGGAGAATGGTATTTATTTACAAAAAACTTGGTCCTTCGTCTGTT
Organism: Cardicola forsteri; assembly: GCA_025895645.1. Classification (NCBI taxonomy): domain Eukaryota; kingdom Metazoa; phylum Platyhelminthes; class Trematoda; order Strigeidida; family Aporocotylidae; genus Cardicola; species Cardicola forsteri. The sequence goes on from JAKXYG010000485.1 coordinate 108,736, forward strand.
TTCGTTTGTTCTGTATTGTCATGCTCATCTTCAGATGCTTTCTTCGACGAGCTAACGTCCTTCAATCATCGATCCAATCAGACCGAATATAGTGCTGTGTTGGCAGTGAGATACATAGTGTGGAACATGATTACAAACCTGGACAAAATGATCAAATAGATCGAGTTTATTATAAGGCCACATAGAACAGCAAGTAGACACCCATATATTTAATACCGGCATTAAGATTGAAACTGCTTTTATCAAGTAAATGTTTTGCTTAAAAATGAATATTTGGTGCTCGTCAATTACCAAGTTACGAGTCGTAGCTTACTAACATCTGAAATTTTACATAATAACCTTGAGAATTGAAAATATTTGGATGAGAAAGGGGGTGAACAGTCTAGTCTCTACTATATACATTTTTAAAGTACTTTATCTAATGCAGACTGATCATATATGCATTAGATATTTCCATACTACAAATCATACATCTTCTGCTTGATATCGTTACAACGGGGTTGGTTAACACGTGCTACATTGGGTAGATAAACAGACAAAGCTTTTTTTTCCCCAATAATATATGTACCTGTTTCCGTACCTATAATACTAATTTTTTAGGATTTTATTATTGTGTGGTGAACATATTTTTGGGGTTTAGAAATTCAATATGCAAATAAAATGAATGGTATGCAGAATGTACTATTAAACGTTTTTTATTGCTTTTCAGACAATTTGTCCGCTATCTTGTGGTCAGATTTTTATGGTGAAATTAAAATTCCAAATAAAAATATAAGAAGGCTGTAAGATGAATTCGGTTTCTATATTCTAGCCAGTCACAAACATAAAATTTTAGTATACATATATACATATGTTCTAAAGTGACCAGTCTGATGGTATCAAGGTCACATACAAGGAGATATCCACTATATTTAATACCCGCAACGACATTGAAAGTGCTTTCCAGTAAGTGTTCAACCTAAAAGTAAAACCAATAGTTTTAGAACAACTGGTATTTAGTGTGAGCTTCTAACTATTACCTACATAATAACTACATTATTTTAAAGACAAGTACATATACGGCAAACTCCATTGTAACCGGTCACAAGTCCGGTTGAGAAAGGAGGACGGTTTGAGTCCAAGATGGATAACCTTGCCATTGTTAAACAATATTGATTAAAATACGTGAGAACAGCATTTCATCGCACTACGACAAAGAATTAAAAGCAACATGATTCTGATGACAGGGTCTTTTGCAAAATCCGAATAGAAGTGCAATCTTTGATAGGTGCAATTTAATAACTAAGTTATTTTCCAAATGTACATTTATCAGTCACATAGACTCAAAGATTAGTCGATCATAGATTTAATTCTCATTAGTGTTCATAGCTTCGTTAAATGTTCACTTGTTAAAACAAAAATGTATCGCCCTTAAATATTATGTAAATTCATTGTGGTTGGTGACATAGTTATATCTTCATTATTTCTATATTTATACGGTATATCAAACAGCCGATTTCGATGGAGAAAAATAACAAAGTTTCTTGGCTGATAGCCGGTATCTTTGTGACGACGCCTCCGTCTGCGAATATCGATAAGGCCGCCCTTAACTCAAAGCATACATTTGATATATATATATATATATAATATACTTTTTAGCACCCTCTGTTTATGCTTATATCCACCCGCGCTAACGGAATCCCAGTTATACCACTGTGCACTCAGTCCCTATCGTTATTAGTCTAGTTGCCCATAAACACCTAATCAGGATGTATCACGTAAAGGACGAACAGTTAAGAATACCACCATCATTGAAAATTGTCACTTTAATAGCATTACTTTCAAATCCTCATTATTATCATTGGCAATCCAAGTTATGCGGTAAAATAATAATTCCTTTGTAAAGTGCAGTTACCTGCCTCGTCGCGAACAGTGTTTACACGAAAGTTTATTATACACACCCACACAGATATAAACATCATCATTATCATATAAACAACTGACATTTGTTTTCGAACTGGATGATAATAAATCAATATTATTATGGTGCACAAATAACAAATTACTTGTGTGTTGTGTGTGTGTGTGTGTGTGTGTGTGTACTTAGCTTTTCTACGTTTGCATTTTCGTGTAAACATCAATTGGTTTGAGTTTTTGAGAGTTATCCATTGTGGTTGGTGATTTTATTTCTTTATTTAGTAAAAGATCAACTTTGATGGCTTGGTAAGTGTAACACAAATGAGGATGTTTTTTGGTTGGCAGACGGCATCCTTGTGACGGCGCTACTGTTCGCAAAGATTGACGAAGTCGTCTGATTTTTTGTCAGGATTAACTTTCTTAAGCTAAGAGCTACATGTGGTATATGTGTACCATAAGAAACCTGTCACCTACCCCAGTTATATCGCTGTGCACTCGTGATAGTAAAAGTTAGGATTATTACCATTATGGGAAATTGAAGTTTTATAAGCATTACTCAAATTCTCAGGAGAATAAGTCTACAACAGTAAAACTATACAAATGTGTTAGTCGGATGTAAATTGAACGGTAAGGGAGATAAATATAATTTCTTGGCCAAAATGCCGCTTCCTCGAAACGACGTAAATTTTTACAGGAATCGACGAGGCGATCTGCTGGTTGACGGATCCACAAACCTTATCGGCTACCTCGAGACACTTTTAAAGCATCTTGGGTGCATGCTAATACCGAGTCCAGTGTATAGTATATTATACTATACATATATATGTATATTATTTATGCTTTGCTTGGCTGTTGCTGCGTTTGGAAAACTTACTAATCCATTATGGAGACGAAAAAAACATCAATCCAAAAACAAAGATAAACATTGTCTCTTTATTGGTTCGCACAGTGCTTCTGTGCGCAGCTGAAACCTGGACTCTTACAAGGTCTGAGATCATAAAGCTTAACAAATTTGAGGTAAGATGTCTCAGATATATTTGGCACAACATTCATTTTGCATCATCCGTATCAAGGGACTGGACAAGAAAGATCAGTAACCGCCAAATTCGAGATGACCTCCAATTCATGAACTTTCATCCTTGGTATCGCAAACAACGTAGATTGCACTGGTTTGGTCACGTTATTCGTAAAAATCCTGATGCAATCTCACGTTCCTTAACTTTGGCTTGTCCAAATGCCGATTGGAAGAAAAGGAAAGGTGATCACAAAACGTACTTGGATTGACGCTGTTCGGAACGATCTTCACCGCTATTTTGGTCGGGACTTTATCTTGGAAACAATGACAAAGTCGGTTGGACTGACATATCGGTGCACGTCTTCGAAAACCGTGAACAATGGCAAAAGGAATTATTCGTGATGCTTTGAGAACTTGGAACTAATAAAGAGGTGGCTTTGCGCACCAACTTTGTTGTTTGTTTGTATTAATGCCGGGATGACCTAGTGGTGGACCTGGGGTGGACATGGAGCTTCGAATCCCACCACGGATCCACTAAAAGCAGCTTCACTAAAATGTCTACACTGCTAAAAGTTGCGCGTTTCCCGTCAAAACATTCAAAGTGGTATAGCGCTCGAATTTGGACCTGGTGGACATGGGGCTTCGAATCCCACCACGGATCCACTAAAAGCAGCTTCACTAAAATGTCTACACTGCTAAAGTTGCGCGTTTCCCGTCAAAACATTCAAAGTGGTATAGCGCTCGAATTTGGACCTCGGTGGGCATGAGTTCGAATCCCACCACGGATCCACTAAAGCAGCTTCACTAAAATGTCTACACTGCTAAAAGTTGCGCGTTTCCCGTCAAAACATTCAAAGTGGTATAGCGCTCGAATTTGGACCTCGGTGGGCATGAGTTCGAATCCCACCACGGATCCACTAAAAGCAGCTTCACTAAAATGTCTACACTGCTAAAAGTTGCGCGTTTCTCGTCAAAACATTCAAAGTGGTATAGCGCTCGAATTTGGACCTCGGTGGGCATGAGTTCGAATCCACCACGGATCCACCTAAAAGCAGCTTCACTAAAATGTCTACACACTGCTAAAAGTTGCGCGTTTCCCGTCAAAACATTCAAAGTGGTATAGCGTAGCTCGAATTTGGACCTCGGTGGGCATGAGTTCGAATCCCACCACGGATCCACTAAAAAAAGCAGCTTCACTAAAATGTCTACACTGCTAAAAGTTGCGCGTTTCCCGTCAAAACATTCAAAGTGGTATAGCGCTCGAATTTGGACCTCGGTGGGCATGAGTTCGAATCCCACCACGGATCCACTAAAAGCAGCTTCACTAAAATGTCTACACTGCTAAAAGTTGCGCGTTTCTCGTCAAAACATTCAAAGTGGTATAGCGCTCGAATTTGGACCTCGGTGGACATGGGGCTTCGAATCCACCACGGATCCACTAAAAGCAGCTTCACTAAAATGTCTACACTGCTAAAAAAGTTGCGCGTTTCCCGTCAAAACATTCAAAGTGGTATAGCGCTCGAATTTGGACCTCGGTGGGCATGAGTTCGAATCCCACCACGGATCCACTAAAAGCAACTTCACTAAAATGTCTACACTGCTAAAAGTTGCGCGTTTCCCGTCAAAACATTCAAAGTGGTATAGCGCTCGAATTTGGACCTCGGTGGGCATGGGTTCGAATCCCACCACCGGCACTCAAATGCGAGTCTACGTTTGGCTTTGCTAAAATGCCCACTGCTGAAAGATGTTTCTAGTAAAACATTCAAAGTAGCAAACATAATAATAATAATAATAATAATAATAATAAAATAAAAATATCGAACGATTGGCTTTGATGTAACAATGGTAGATAATCAACGTTTTTTGGCTAATAGACGGCATCCTTGTGATGACGCTACTGTTCGAAAAAGATTGACGAGACCGCCCAACACCTTTGGCTTCACTAAGATGTCCGCTGTTGAAAGATGCACGTTTCTCGTCAAAATATTCAAGGTAGTAAAAAATAAAGATAAAATGATGACGGGGTGGTCTAGCGGTACCGCGCTCGAATTCAGACCTCGGTGGACATCCGGGTTGGAATCCCATCAACGGCACTAAAATGAGCCTTTCCTGTCAAAATATTCAAAGTAGTAGTAATTTATCAGACAGACAGAGAACAAAATATATTAAATAAATTTATTTAACAAACTTGTTTTACTAGAAACAAAATAAATAATAATAGTAATATTATAATAGTCTAAACCAAACTTTTATTAAAGGATTAGATCAGATTATGTGAAATCCTAACCATATAAGATTATAAACAAAAATAAGTCTTCCGATTTATGGTTTAAAAAGTCAATAAAAAGTAGCTTCTTATTTTATTTTTAGAAAATAAATGGTAGAAACAAATCGCATTTATTGGTAAATATGACAAACAAATTTTCATTGAGAAGTTGGGGTGGGGGTAAGGAAATATGTCTTTGTTAAAATATCAACACAGTAAATGGCAAAGAAAAACACAAACCTATAGATGGATGGTTAATTTGGTGGAGCACTACACTTAAAGGGATGTTAATGACCCTGAGGATTTAAGTAATGCTTAACAAAGTCCCACATTTCCAATAATTGTGATGTTTCTGACTGTTTCTCATCCATGTGGTGCATCCTGGCCTAGGTGCCTACAAGCATTTAGACTAATAACAGCAGAGACCAAGTGCACAGCAGTATAACTGGGCTTTCACTAGATTCCCGTTTAGTGAATGGATTTTAGCACAGACCCAAGATGCTTAAAAGGTATCTCAAGTTATACATTTACCATATGTAGCCGGCTAGGCTTGTGGATTTGTCAATCATATGGAAGATTGTCCCGTCATTTCGTGTAAACACTCATGTCGTTGTAAGGAAGCGGTCTTCGAGCCAAAAACTTTATTTATCCCTCCCTCCGAGTTCAATTCGCATCCGACAACCTTTTTGTATAGAGGAATTCGGGAAGCTATTCAAACTTGGAATTAATAAAGTTATATTATGTTATGTTACTAGACTCAAACGTAGATGAGTAAGGATTTTGAATTTTATCACTAGCGTACTTTGTTCTACCCGACCTCTTTTTTTTCGTTGTTTTATTGCTAACTTAACCAACACTTTGTATTGTTACTACTTCCTTATTTTAATAGTTGGAATAAGAGGGAAAAGCTGTGAAAGAAAAATGCTACGTAACTCCGCCAGTCTCAAACCTGGATAAAGCAAAACAATTTGCAGCAGAAAGAGCATCCAGCAGCGCCAAGATGATTGAATTGTCATAATGCTTCAAGACGGCAGCAAAGAGGGAAGAAATGAAGAACCTTTATAATTTGAAGGATTTATGAAACCATATTACTAAAACGTTTTTTATTTTCTTGATTGTGCATTTTATTGTGAAACGTTAAGTTTTTTGTTCATGCTTATGATGTAAATGCTTTTTGTGTATTTTATGATATACTTCCACTTAGGCTTTTAAGTTGAATATAATAAATGGTTCGAATAGCATTCCAAAAAGGTTAAATGTGAATTAAATTAGGGAGAGGTTCCCTGGCTAGAAGACCGCTTCCTTCCAACCACGCCAGTGTTTACAGGAATTGACAAAGCTATATTCTTTAGGGTTGATGCCAGTTGACAAATCCACAATCCTAACCGGCTACAAATCGTAAAGGATACTTCGAGATACCGTTTAAGCAGCATGGGTATATGCTAGAACCCATTCACTGAACGGGAAACCAGTGAATTCCCATTTATACTGTTGTGCACTCGGTTCCTGTTGTTATTAGTCTAGTTGCATGCTAGTATCTAGTTCAGGATGCACTATCTGAAGGAGGAACAGTTAGTAATATCACCATTAGTGAAAATTGATACTTTATAAATATTACTCATATTCTCAAGATCATTAGTAATCCCAAGTAAAATAAAACAGTTTTGTAAAATCATCGTTTGTTTCGATTGGCCATGTGATCACCTCTTCATTATTTTCCATATTTATACGACATATAAAACGATCGACTTCCATGCCTTGATAAGCGTAATAGACGTAGAAGAATAACGAAGTTTCTTGACTAGTAGACGGCATCCTTGTAACATCGCCACTGTTCGCAAAGATTGACAAGGATGCTTGATTTTTTGTCAGGGTTATTTCCCTTAGCCCAATGGCTACACATGGTATACGTATATCTTAAGATACCTTTTAAGTACCCTGAGTGTATACTTGCACCCACCCACCGAAGCAGTAACCCAGTTATACCGCTGTGTACTCGGTCCCTGTTATTAGGCTGGATGCCTTTCAGTACCTAGCCCAGGATGCACCACGTAAAGGATGAACAGTCAGGAATATCACCATCATTGGAAATTGAGACTTTATAAGCACTATCTAAATCCTCAGGATCATTAGCATCCCAAATAAAATAAAAGTGATACGGTAAAACGGTACAGTGACGGTGTACCTGACATTATCCGTTGATATGCTTTGTTCAGTGTTTGCTGATAAAACAAAACCATTAAAAACTTGATAGGCAAAGACTGGATATATATATATATATATATATTATATATTATATATTATATATATAATACAAAACCCTTTTGCTTTAAGAATAAGCATAGGGCAATAAGACAACAATTACAGCAAAACAACATCAACAATAACAAAGTCTCGTTGGCATTAAATATTCTGTAAATCGAAGATTGCGCTTTCTTTCGGATTTCACTCAACCTTGTCATCTGGTAACTTTGCCATCTAGAAACGTTGTTGTTTGCCGGAATGGCGTCATCTTTCATTGTTTCCGCAGCAGTATAAATTTTTACAAAGGTCAGGTTGCCAACCTTGCGCTCAAACCCACCTCCTTTATCCAGGCTTGGGACTGGCTAGATTAAATCATTTCTAATCCAAACTAGGCGGAGTTGGATATATATATATATAATAATAATAATTTTTTGCATGAGCATCAAAAGCTAATTTTGAAAATGAGTGGCTATAAATTCGTAAAAAATCACAGACACACTCTTCTAGGTCATTGCTAAAAAACGTTTTCCTTTAGAAATTCAACTAGTTACAGTCAAATAAAAAATAATATCGGTAATCATACCAACTTCCTACTTGGCGCCCAACTAATTTTAATGTGTAACTACTTTTTCAATTAATGCATGTAAGACCTACATCAATATGACCATTAGTTGTCTTGACTTAATGCATTAAGTTAGACATTTTTTGAATGAGAACATTTTTACAAGGTGCAATGGAAGACACGTTTGATTTTTGGTATTGAAATAGTTTACGGAAAATTCACCTTTTCTAGCAATCAAAGACCCCACATTTGGTGCCGGTGGTGGTAAAAAGAACCCGTACCCATTCAATAACAATTTGAATGTCTCCGATACTTTTGTCAACCCGGTGCGGTACATCCTGCGAAGTTGTAGCGCAGTTGTCTAAGTTTGGCCAGAGGCAAACTAAAACAATAATTACATTTCTTTGCTGCCCAATTCAATGTGAACACTGCCTACTTATGAATATGTCAAGAATTAAAACACAATTTCCATCAACAATCGTCATGTAATTTCTGTCTCTGCTGACGGGAAATGCACCTTTTTTAGAAATCAAAGACCCCACATTTAGTGCCGGTAGTGGAAAAAGAAACCCGTACCCATTCAGCAACAAGTCGAATGCCTCTGATACTTTCATCAACCTGACGCTTTGACTTTGCATCTAAACTATAATAGTGTTCATTCATGAATATACAAAAAAGGCGGAATTGCCATTAACAATCATTATGCACTTCCTCCGCATAAAATATGTCTCTATACATTTTTTACCTTACTGTCATTTTTATTCAATATTAACCACTGAGTTGGGATGCTAATGGTCCTGAGGATTTGAGTAATGCTTATAAAGTCTCAATTTGCAATGATGGTGATATTCCTGACTGTTTGTCCTCCACGTGGCGCATCCTGGACTAGGTGCCTATAAGCATGTAGACTAATAACAGCAGGGTCCAGTGCACAGCGGTATAACTGGGCTTCCGCTACGGCGGGTAGGTGCAAGCATACACCCAGGATACTTAAAAGGTATCTAAATGTATACGTATATCATATGTAGCCCTTGGGCTAAGAGATAACCCTTACAAAAAATCAGGTGGCCTCGTCAATCTTTGCGAACAGTGACGATGTCACAAGAATACCTACTACTAGGCAAGAAACTTTGTTATTCTTCCACGTTTGTGTTACGCTTATCAAGCCATCCAAATCGATCGTTTATATCGTATAAATATGGGAAATAATGAAGAGGTGATCACGTCACCAACCGTCAAAACATTCAGTGGTAAAAACAAATTAATTAAAAAAATCATTTGGAAAACCTTTCGATGTGAAGAGCATGGATTAACGTTAAATTGTTCCATATGATTATACATTGGATTGTTGAGTTTAAAGACTGTGCATATTGAAAATGGAAATCCTATTCGAATGTTTCCATCGAAATTATGCTGTTTTTACTTTATTGCTTTAGTTGAATGAAATGGTGTCCTCTTGTGTTATTTGTTTAGTATTATGTGTTTTACAGAGGTCAGGTTGCTAATCTTGCGTTCAAACCCTCCTCCTTTCTCAACCAGACTTGGGACCGGCTATCGTGTTGTCTTATGCTCCCCGGTTCATTATTCATGTCATTGATCAGAGTGATGTCTAACATACATTTTACTGTTCAATTTATTTTGATATGGGTTTAAGATCGACCAGAATAAAGGCATGAATGTACTTCAGATAAAATAATAAATTTAAATCGTAATCTTAAAAAGTACACTATTATTGGAATTTAAATCCTAAACCGTGTAACCCTGATAACGTCACCATTCCAACTATTGACCTATATTTTTCAAAATTGAGATGCTAATGATAATGGGGATTTGAGTAATGCTTACAAGGTCTCAATTTCCAATAACAATAACAGCTGTATAACTGGGTTTCCGCTTCAGTGAATGTGTGCAAGAACACAATCCATTTATTTTTGTAAACACTAGCACTGTCATAAGGATGCCATCTATTAACCAAGAAACGTTATTACTTTCCTACCTATTCCGCTTTGCTTCTCTTAAAGCAAAGTGCTACAGCATCCACTCAACTTAACGGTATACCACTTGTGTCTACCTATTGTCTCAAATCAATATGAACGTACCAAATGAGTCAGTTTTGAAATGTTTAGCGGTATGACGCGTAAATGTGTACACACCCCACACTTCTTTGTATTCCTTTTTTGGTGTGTGTGTGTGTGATAAAAATTCTATCAAATCATGCGATAGTTGAAAAGATAAAGTACATTTCATTATTATCATTATTATTATTAACAATAATAATAACACTATTAATATTAATTTTCTTTCCCCAGTCTTGTTTTTCAATCTATATATATATATATATATATATACGGCTTATCTAAAAGAAAAACAAACAATACAGCCTACGCGCATAAATTTCATTTTGGAACCATTTTTACAAGGTCGCATATATATATATATATATATATATATATAGTATACGTATGCATCAAGTGCATTATTAACAGACATATGGGTAAAAGAGGCACAGATATCATACATAATCACACGGATTAGCTAAATCAAAGTGGGCAACCTTGTGATTGGTTCATTTATATTCGCATTCTCATTGGTTTATTTTACATAATAACCTTGAGAATTGAAAATATTTGGATGAGAAAGGGGGGTGAACAGCCTAGTCTCTACTATATACATTTTTAAAGTACTTTATCTAATGCAGACTGATCATATATGCATTAGATATTTCCCATACTACAAATCATACATCTTCTGCTTGATATCGTTACAACGGGGTTGGTTACACGTGCTACATTGGGTAGATAAACAGACAAAGCTTTTTTTCCCCAATAATATATGTACCTGTTTCCGTACCTATAATACTAATTTTTAGGATTTTATTATTGTGTGGTAAACATATTTTTGGGGTTTAGAAATTCAATATGCAATAAACTGAATAGTACGCAGAAAGTACTATTAAACGTTTTTTATTGCTTTTCAGACAATTTGTCCGCCATCTTGTGATCAGATTTTTATGGTGAAATTAAAATTCCAAATAAAAATATAAGAAGGCGTAAGCTGTAAGATGAATTCGGTTTCTATATTCTCGCCAGTCACAAACATAAAATTTTAGTATACATATATACATGTCTTAAAGTGACCAATCTGACGGTATCAAGGTCACATACAAGGAGATATCCATATATTTAATACCCGCAACGACATTGAAGGTGCTTTCCAGCAAGTGTTCCACTTAAAAGTAAAACCAATAGTTTTAGAACAACTGGTATTTATTGTGAGCTTCTAACTATTACCTACATAATAACTACATTATTTTAAAGACAAGTACATATAGGCAAACTCCATTGTAACCGGTCACAAGTCCGGTTGAGAAAGGAGGACGGTTTGAGTCCAAGATGGATAACCTTGCCATTGTTAAACAATATTGATTAAAATACGTGAGAACAGCATTTCATCGCACTACGACAAAGAATTAAAAGCAACATGATTCTGATGACAGGGTCTTTTGCAAAATCCGAATAGAAGTGCAATCTTTGATAGGTACAATTTAATAACTAAGTTATTTTCCAAATGTACATTTATCAGTCACATAGACTCAAAGATTAGTCGATCATAGATTTAATTCTCATCAGTGTTCATAGCTTCGTTAAATGTTCACTTGTTAAAACAAAAATGTATCGCCCTTAAATATTATGTAAATTCATTGTGGTTGGTGACATAGTTATATCTTCATTATTTCTATATTTATACGGTATATCAAACAGCCGATTTCGATGGAGAAAAATAACAAAGTTTCTTGGCTGGTAGCCGGTATCTTTGTGACGACGCCTCCGTCTGCGAAAATTGATGAGGCCGCCCTCAACTCAAAGCATACATATGATTTATATGTTTATATATATAATAATATACTTTTTAGCACCCTCTGTTTATGCTTGTATCCACCGGCGCTAACGGAAACCCAGTTATACCACTGTGCACTCAGTCCCTATCGTTATTAGTCTAGTTGCCCATAAACACCTAATCCAGGATGTACCACGTAAAGGACGAGCAGTTAAGAATACCACCATCAATGGAAATTGGGATGTTATAAGTATTACTAAAATCCTCAGGATCATTAGCATCCAAGGTATACCTATACCATATTGCCGCCTTTGGTCTAAGAAAGATAACCCTTACAAAATATCAGGCGGCCGTGTACCATCCAAGAAACTGTTATTCTTCTCCGTTTTTCAAGCTATCGTGTTCAACTGTTTGATATACCCCGTAAATATGAGAAACAATGAAAAGGCAACCACGTCAGCAACCATAATAAATGAATGATGGTATGATGAGCATCACATACACTAAATCAAAGTCGTTTCTCGGCTGGTAGACAACATATTTGCGACACATTATCGAGTCAAATCAAATAAGATTAGGGATCGAGTACAAGGCGGCATAACTGGGCTTCTGTTTTGACCTATTTAAAATGTATATTTTAGTGTACAACAACATTAGTTCCGAGATTGCACAGCATCCCCAATTCCAATACAGAGGTTTCCGGATGCAAATTGAATTGTGGGTGGGGGAGACAAATGAATTTCCTTGGCTAGATGACCGCTTCCTTGCGACAATGCCAGTGCTCACAGGAATTGACAAGGTTGATGGAACCACATGCCTGTAACCTTGAGGTACTTTTTAAGCATCTTGGGTGTACGGTAGCACCCATTCACTGAGCGGGAGTCTAGTAAAAGCCTAGTTATACCGCTTTGCACTCGGTCCCTGCCTACGGGTACCAAGTCAAGGATGCAGCACATGAAAGACGAACGGTTAGGAATATCACCATCATTGGAATTTGAAACCTGATAGACCTTACTCAAATCCTCAGGATTATTTAGCATCCCATCAAAGTGTACCTATAGCCGTTGAGTTTTGTTAATTTTTGTGAGCAGTCACAAGGACGCCGTTAATCAAATAAACTGGATGCTAAACCCCCCCCCCGTCCAAATGAATTACTTAATTGGACATCTGATTGCTTATCCTTTGCAGTTAATAGATATCATTAGAGGGATTTAATTCGGGATGTAATTGATATTTACAGTCAGTGTTGTTCAATGAGTAATGTTTTGCAGGCTTTTGGCATTCCAGTCTACATTAAGCGATTATAGCCGGTAGATGATGAAACAGTGGCAGACACACAAATAAAAAGACACAATCATCCAAACAAACTATTTGTTCAACGATGGTATCACAGTTCCACTGCAAAGCCTTGTGACACATCGCATATTGATTTAGACTAAATCATTCAAAACATTTGACATTTTCTTAATTCGACATCAAAAATCAATACATGTGAGTAATAGTTAATAACAACAACAACCGAGATATTCAAATGTACTCCAAGTGTCTATTAACACCAACAACAATAATGACAACAAAAACACGGCATCAACATTACTCATTGGACTTATAGAAAAAACTAAACGATCTAATTGAAAAATACATATATCATCATCATCATCGGGGATGAACACGCCCCACCGTTTATTATCACTCAGGGTAGTCCAAAAAATCAAAACGTCTGCAAAAATGTCAACTTTTGTAGTGTGTACTTAAAGAACGACACTTGAGGTGTGTTGACATTCAATGTTAATTACATCTCCCGAGTTAAACCCCTCCAATGATCTCTATTGGCTACATAGGGTAAACAAATGGACGCCCACTTAAATAATTCATTTGGACGAGGGGGCTTAGCATAAATAAAAAGACTGAGTTCGCATGCTACAATGTCCGTCCAAATTCTCCGTTGGCCGCTTGACCTTCTTTTCCATCCGGCTAATGGATGGGCTTTCATAGCTATTCTGGCTGGACGAGTGGGCAATCTACGTAAAACATGGCCAATCCATTTAAATCGTCTTTCTTTTATTGTACTAGAGATACATGGCCGATAAGTGTTAAGTGACTTACAAATATCTGGGAATGGTTGAAATATTTTACTAGTTATTAAATGAGTGCGTTCAATAGAGGATAACGAGTGAAACAATATAGATCTTAAACATACATTTTTATCAAATAAAATCATTGTGTTTGATAGTGACATAATCAGCTCGTCATTATTTCCGGGGTGATCTAGCGGTACAGCGCTCGATTTGGACCTAGGTGGGTATGAGTTCAAATCATACCACCGGCACCAAAATGCGACCCCACATTCGGCTACGCTAAAATGTCCACTGTTGAAAGATGCACGTTTCCCGTCAAAACATTTAAATAAACATAAAATAATAATATTGAACGATTGACTTTGATATAACAATGGTAGATGATCAAAGTTTCTTGGCTAGTAGACGGCATTTTCGTGAAAGCGCCACTGTTCGCAAAAGATTGACGAGACCGCCTGATTTTTTATCAGGATTACCTCCCTTAGCTCAACGGCTACTAATGGAATATATATACCTTAAGATACATTTTACATACTCTAGGTGTATGCAACAACAACAAAAGTTGGTGGAAAGCCACCTCTTTATTAGTTCCAAGTTCTTAAAGCATCACGAATAATTCCTTGCCATTGTTCACGGTTTTCGAAGACGTGCACCGATATGTCAGTCCACCGACTTTGTCATTGTTTCCAAGATAAAGTCCCGACCAAAATAGGGCGAAGATCGTCCCGAACAGCGTCAATCCAAGTACGTTTTGTGACCACCTTTCGTTTTCTTTCAATCGGCATTTGGACTAGCCAAAGTTACGGAACGTGAGATTGCATCAGGATTTTTACGAATAACGTGACCAAACCAGTGCAATCTACGTTGTTACGATACCAAGGAAGAAAGTTCATGGAATTGGAGGTCATCTCGAATTTGGCGGATACTGGTCTTAGATGTATGCTTGTACCCAACTGTACTCGGTACCTGCTGTTATTAATCCAAATGCCTCTGGTCACCTAGTCCAGGATGCACCACGTAGACGAGGAATCCAGGAATATTACCATCAATGGAAATAGAAACTTGATAATCATTTCTTAAATCCTTCGGTTAATTAACACCCTTTTAGTAAATAGAGTGGTTTGTACCTTCAAATCTTGGGTGGACATTATATCAGGACGCTAATAATCTTGATAACTTTAGTAATGCTTATAAAGTTCTAATTTTTAATCATAGTACCTCTATCTAATGCACCTTAGACTTGGATAATCTGCCGGGGGGGTGGTCTAGTGGTACAGGGCTGGACTCAAACTTGGATGGGCATAAGTT
The DNA here is from genome assembly GCA_025895645.1 of Cardicola forsteri. Lineage (NCBI taxonomy): Eukaryota > Metazoa > Platyhelminthes > Trematoda > Strigeidida > Aporocotylidae > Cardicola > Cardicola forsteri. Next base: position 123,942 of record JAKXYG010000485.1, read on the forward strand.
CGAGTGCCACCGTCGGCCGATCTTTCTAGTAGAACATTCAAGCAGTAACAAAACAAATCACAAACCGAGTGCATAATAGTAAAACCGGATTGGCGCCTTGGTAGATTGCAATCATACACGCAGGGTACTTAAAAGGCATTTTAAGGTATACGTATACCAGTTGTATCCGTTGGGCTAAGAGAGATACGCCTTTCCATATTATGTACAAAAATAAAAAATAATAAGAAAGTGTAATCACGTCACAAACAATATCTACCTATTTTTACAACAGACAGATCAATTATTTCCAATATGCGACATATTGAGTTTAAACCTCCAGCTTATTAGAGCAAAATTCCGTGATTTGGAATGTAAATAATTCTAAAAATTTGAGTAATCTAAATTTTAAATGATTGTAATAATTCTGACTGTTCGTCCTCCACGCAGTACATCGTGGACAAGGTGCTCTCAAGCACATGGACTAATACAGCGGTATAACTGGACTTCCGCTAGAGCAGTACAGCGTTCGATCTGGATCTGGGTGGCCATGGGTTCGAATCCTACCACCGACCTACTAAATGCGGGCCTGTGTTCGGCTTCGCTAGACAATGTCCCTGCTGAAAGGCATGCGCGTTTCCCGTCTCAAAACATTCAAAGTAGGTAACGTAATTTTTTTAAAATAAAGCATACCATATGTAGCGGTTGGGCTAAGGGAGACAACCCTGACAAAAATCAGGCAACCTTGGCAATTTTTGCAAACAGTTCACAAGGATGCCGTCTACTAGCCAAGAAACTACGTTTGGTTTTGCTTATCAAGCCATCCAAGTCAATCGTTACCATGCCGCATAAATATGGAAAATAATGAAGAAGTGACCACGTGATCACCAACCAAAATGAATGTCATCTCAATACAAAAACATACTTTAAAAGTTTCAACCATCAACCCACAAATAACCGTTTTTTATCCCTTTTCCATACAATACCCATTATATAACAATAAACTCGACAACCGTCTAAACATTAATTTTACACATTCTCTTACAGCGCCTTTCCCTTTTATAGTTGCTATTTCTAATCCGTTTCATCCATTTGGTTCTACATCAAACCAATTGTAACGAAAAAATCGTTTCTTACTGTCCAATGCTGATCCTAACGCAAACATTCCTCCTTTATCCAGGCTAGGGACTGGCTAGATCGGTTCATCTCTAAGCCTCTTGCTAAAAAATACATTTCCCAAGTATGCCATTGGGGCAAGGAGCATAATCCTGACAAACATGTGACGCGGTTAATATGGTCTTTGTAAACCGGTTTTTTTTCTGCAAGACATTATACATTATATTTATAGAGTCTTTTATTACAAAAACAACCCATAAGATATTTGACTGAATATTTTAACACTATAACTGACCAACCTTCAATTATTTTCCAGTAATGGATTTGAATAATGCTCATACAAAGTCTCAATATCCAATAACAGTGATAATCCCAACTGTTCTTCCTCCACGTGGTGCATCCTGGACTAGGTGCCCCTAGGCATCTAGACTAATAACAGCGGGAACCGAGTACATAGTGGATTTTCGCTTAAACGGATGGGTACGACCGCAAGCACAGGATACTTAAAACGCATCCTAAAATACACATCGCTAGGCTAAGGGAAATAACGCAGGCAAAAATCAGACAGCCTCGCTAATTTTCGCGATCACCGCCACTCGAAAAACAATTAATTCACAATTATACGAATTCAAATAAATAAGCAGTATAGACTCTTCCTAGACAATGTAGAAAAAAATAATAAAAAATAAAAAACTCACCCAATCACTGAATATAAAATCTTCGATCTTGTTTGAAAAAAGAGATGCCAAGTGTTGGAAAATGAGAAAGTCAGTCGGTTGTATGGTAACTTGTATTTTGAAATAAATTCAAACCACACAACGAACTACCTCCCAAAATTGCAACACCAGGATTGTCACAGTTGTCGGAGTAGTTATCATCAACACGATGCATTTTATATTTACATACACACCCTACGTGTCTTTCTTCCTTTCCATATGCATTCCAATGGACCAATCAACAAAACAAGACTATTAGAAAAAAAACGCTTTGTTTCGTGATTGGTGCAGACCGACGAGAGAGAGAAAGAGAGAGATCGATAGACAGACAGACATGTCTGATTTTTTTTAACGAGAGAGAAATTGGTTGAGGGGAGGCTAGAAAATAAATGTGAATTTTTTTCTCCATTATGTGGTTGTTTTACACGGGAAAGACAATTTTTGAGAAGGTGGACGCCGTCAATAAATATCTTTGTTAATTGAAGTGCTTTTTTTTCTGCGTCAGGAGTAACATGTTGCTAGTTGCAGATTCTATCTTGAGTTGTTGCTTGAGTATTTATCAGTATCGATACAAGTACATTCTGCATCATATCAAATATTGAAATTATATGCGGATTTTACCGAATCCTGCTATTGGAATCATGCTGCTTTCGGTTTTTAGCTGTAGTTTAATGAAATGGTGTCCTCTTGTTGTATCTTCAGTGTATATATATGGCGACATTTGTGAGCACTAGTGCCGTTACAAAACAACAACAGCTAAAGTTGGAGAACGAGCCTTCTCTTCATTAGTTCCCATTTCACCTACCATCCAGAATTGGGATGCTAATGACCCTGAGGATTTGAGTAATGCCTATAAAGTTTCAATTTCCAATGATGGTGATATTCCTGACTGTTAATCCTCCACGTGGTGCATCCTGGACTAGGTGCCCCTAGGCATCTAGACTAATAACAGCAGGGTTCAAGTGCACAGCGGTATAACTGGGCTTCCGCTACGGCGGGTGGGTGCGAACATACACCTAGGATACTTAAAAGGTATCTAAATGTATACGTATATTATATGTAGCCCTTGGGCTAAGGGAGATAACCCTGACAAAAAATCAGGCGGTCTCGTCAATCTTTGCGAACAGTGGCGACGTCACAAGGATGCCGTCTACCAGCCAAGAAACTTTGTTATTCTTCCACGTTTGTCTAGGCTTGTCAAGCCATCGAAATCGATCGTTCTACATGTCGTATAAATATGGGAAATAATGAAGAGGTGTCCACGTCACTAACCAAAATGAATGAATGAATGAATTCACAAAGGGGTTGTTCGATGTGAATTAAACTTGGAAGGTGGGAAGGTAAATTAAGTTTATTGACTAGAAAACCGCTTCCTTGCGACGACGCCAGTGTTCACAGGAATTGGGAGTTGACGCCGGTTGTATATTAACATCTTTTAAGCATTTTGGGTATATGCAAGCACCCAAGTGAAATCCAGTTATACCGCTGTGCACTCGATCTCTGCTGTTATTGGTCTAGATGCATGTGGGCACCACGTGGATGAGGAACAGTCAGGAATATCACCATTATTGAAATGTGAGACTTTGTGAGCATTACTCAGCAGCCTCGGAGACAATTAATAACCCAAAAATAGCAAGAATAATTACCCTTGATGTGTATCCAAAATAAAGTTGTTTATAATCCAACAACAACAAAGAATGAATATTTCAAAAACTTTTTCTCACCATCATCACCGCATTGATTTTGACAATTACCTGTGTATTTTGTTTGTGTGTGTGTATGTGTGTGCGCGCGAAATAATTCACTTTGGTATAAAGAAAGAGCACACACACACACACAGACAACAAAAGTGCATCGCTTTTTCATTATTGCTCTCGTGATAATTAAATTGATTAACGTGTACGTCACTAGTCAACATGTACTATGAATGTTTTGCGGTAAACATGCGGTGGATATTGGAACGGTGGGTCGGTGGTGGGATTCTAACCCACCAGAAACAAGTCGAAAAGTTATTCGTAATCAGCAGTTAGATTTTTTGCAGTTGTTTGCATATTTGTATACCATATTAAACAATCGACTTCGATGGCTTGATAAGGGTAACAAACGTGGACGAATAACAAAGTTTCTTGGTTGGTAGACGGCATCCTTGTGACGTCACCACTGTTCGCAAAGATTGACGAGAATGCTTGATTTTTTGTCAGGGTTATCTCTCTTAGCCCAATGGCTACATACGTATATCTTAGGATACCTTTTGAGTATTCTGGGTGTATGCTTGCACCCACCCGCCGTAGCGGAAGCCCAGTTATACCGCTGTGTACTTGATCCCTGCTGCTATTAGTCTAGATGCATATGAACACTCAGTCCAGGATGCACCATATGGAGGAAGAACAGTTAGAAATTTGAAACTTTATAAGATGTCTCAGATATATGGGTACAACAGCTATTTTGAATCATCCGTATCAAGGGAGCCAATAAAAAGGCGGCTTTGCCATCAAATTTTACAATAATAATAAATAAATAAAAATTATTATTATTATTATTATTACTACTATTCTTATTACTGCTAAAATATATTTTTCGTAAAACGTTCAAAGTAATAAGCATTAAAAAGAATTATTATTCTTATTCTTATTGTTACAAAACCCTTTTGCACCAAAAGCTAACAGTATAACATCAAAAACAACAACAAAGTCTCATAACATAGAGCAACATAAATTATTCCATGTGATTAAACATTTTGTCAAAAATTTTTCTTCATGCTATAAGATACTTATTTCAATGGTTTCGAATGGATCTTAGCAACGTTTACTTCTGGCCTACCCCAACCTTTCTTCTTTTGATCTATATCTAAACCACTTCTGTTCCAAGTACTCCCTATTTCCAGCTTTAAGCGTTTCACTATTTATATTATAATCTTTTTATATTATCCCTAATAAACTTGCTTATCAACTTGCATTTTAAATATTTAATAAATTTAATATAATAATAATTATATTTATTTTCACCATCATCATCATCATCATCGGGGATAAACATCCCCCACCGGTTATTATCACTCAGGGTAGTCCAAAATACCAAAACGTCTGCAAAAATGTCAATTTTTGTAGTGTGTACTCAAAGAACGACACTTGAGGTGTGTTGACATTAAATGTTAATTACATCTCCCAAGTTAAGCCCCTCCAATGATCTTTATTGGCTGCATAGGGTAAACAAATGGACGCCCATTTAAATAATTCATTTGGACGAGGGGGTTTAGCATAAATAAAAAAACTGAGTTCCCATGTTACATTGTCCGTCCAAATTTTCCGTTGGCAGCCTAGCCTTTTCTTCCATCCGGGTACCGAATGGGCTTGCATTGCTATTCTTATTATTACTCCAAAATCCTTTCCCTTTAAAATAAATATGGGGCAATAGGATAACAATTACAGCAAAAAACAAAAACAAAGTCATATAATTAAAAAAAACATGAGACAATAAAATTTCCCCACATATTTGAACATTCTACCAAACGTTTTGTTTGATCCCCCATAAAACATTCATTTCAATTAGATTTTTTCGAATAGTTCTTAGCCAAGTTTACTTCTGGTCTACTCCAACCTTTCTTTTACCATTTTCGATCTTCCATTCTAAAACCGTTCTTGCTGATCTTTCGGGCGGTAAACGTAGAATTTGACTAAGTAATTTTCTTCGTCTAATTGTAATGATATCATGTAGTAAACGAGAGTCAGTTCTTCTCATGATCTCATTATTTGAAATGTAATCGCGCCAGGTAATCTTTAAAATACTTCGAAGACACCGGAGATGAAAAACATCCACCATCTTATCAATCTTGTCTGTTCGCTTCCACGTTTCATTCCGTAGGAATGATTATTGATGCGTACAAACGAACTTTTATCTTTAGGCGAATGGAAGAACATGACCATATGGATTTGAATCTATGAAAGACTGACATTGCCTCCCTAAGTCTGACTTTAACATCAATTTCAGTTTTTCCGTCTTCACCAATGATGCATCCCAGATATGTGAAGGAATCAACAGTATCAATATTTTGTCCACTAATTTTGATGGGCAAATCAATGTTTGACTTACATAGTGCACAACAATTTTTTTAAAACAATTAATTCGTCAGCCAATATGAGAACTGATATCACTGAGACGTGTTGTCATATTTTGCATCATTTCTGGAGTTTTCACTGAGTAGACTAATATTATCTGCAAAATCCCAATCCGTTAATTTGCCATTATTTCATTTAATACCATAAGACAAATTATTCAAATCATAATTACCAGAAGAAACACTCATACATTGGACCAAGTTAGATAATATTGTTTCATCGTATGCGCACGTGTAATATATACATCATAGTTATCAAACCTGTAGATTTTTAGTTTTTTACTGTTAAACTTTTGACTAAGTAATTATTTTCGTCTAATCGAAGATTGACCTTTCATTCAGCTTTCACTCAAACGTGTCATCCGAGTCACTTCTTTGCCCGAATGGCATCCTCTTGATTGTTTCTGTAGCATGATAAATTGTTTTACAGAGGCCAGGTTGCTAACCTTGGGCTCACAACCCTCCTCATTTATCTAGGGTTAGGACTGGCTAGATTGGATCATTTATAATCTTCTCTAGACGTATTTCTTCATTGACATCCATTATCATTCTTCACAAGGCTCAAATCCTCTTTCTTTATCCAGGTTTGACACTGGCTAGAATGGTTTATATCTAATCTTCTTTTTTTAATTATCAATATTCAAAAACTGCAATTTATTTTAAAAAAATGACAACTAACACACAGTAACATATCATTGATTAATAAATAATTTATTTATGTTGAATAGGGTGACCTTACGTATACTTTAAACCATATACGTAATATGTATCCACGTGCAATTATATACGTTACTTGGATAAATATTGTCCGTATTAAATAAATGTTTGTAGCTTACATAACGCTTTTTTTTACCGAGTTTACATTTTTGCAAAGCAGTAGTTTGAGTCCAGCGCTATCCTGGCATTGATTAATTGAAAATTCTAAATAGATCTAAATTATTATGTGTTGGTTTGTTGCTTGAATTTGTTTAACATTTTTTTGGTTGGTGACGTAGTTACCTCTTCATTATTTTTCATATTTATATGGCATAGCAAACGATCGGATTCGATGTCTTGATACGTGCCACTGTTATCAAAGATTGAGTAATGCTCAATAAAGTCTCAATTTCCAATAATGGTAATATTCTTAACTGTTCTTCCTCCATGTGGTACATGCTAGACTATTTTCCAATAGGCATCCTGGACTAATAACAGCAGGGTCCGAGTGCACAGCGGTATAACTGGGCTTCCGCTACGGCGGGTGGGTGCAAGCATATATCCAGAATATTTAAAAGGCATTTAAAGATATACGTATTTATTATGCAACCGGTATGGCTTGTAAATCCGTCAATCGGGTGTCAACCTTAAAGAAGGTCGTCTTGTTAATTCCTGTGAACACTGACGTTGTCGCAAGGAAGCAATATTCAGGCCAAGAAATGTCGTTTATGCCTCCAAGTTTAATTTGCATCAGACAACCTATTTGTATAGAAATTTGAGTAGCTATTCAAACCTGGAATTAATAAAAGGGTGGCTTTGCCATCTAGCGTTTTAATCTTAATTTAAACAGTAGCAAACTCCAGTCTAACTAGTTTAAAACCCGTTGTTAAGAAAAGAAAACAAGTTGGGAAATGACAACGCTACAATTTTTGACGAGATCTAATTCCAGCGGTGGTGATCACCGGCACCAAATGCGGGCTCACGTTTGGCTTCACTAAAAAGCATATTTCCCGTAATACATTTAAAGGTGTAAAAATGTAAATAAATAAAACACAAAAGAAAAGATTTATAAGGCTACAATTTGGAAACAAAACCTATTTTATGGATTAGTTTACTAGGGAGGTGAGTAAGTCTCCAAATAATACTGTTTGTGGAAAAACAGAATGATACATTTTCAGTCAAGTAACAATCCTTGTGTACGTAACAAATGTTTTTGGTTGATACACGGTATACGTATACATCGACATATATGTTAAGTAACTTGAGTGTATGCTTGCACCCACTTGTCGAAGCTAATGCCCTTCTGTTATTAGTCTATATGTCAATGGGCGCCCGATCCAGTCCAGTTGTATTACGTAAAGGACGAACAGTCACGAATATATGACTCAAATACTCGGGATCATTAGCATGAATGGACTTACAGATGCTTGTTTTGGCGAATTGACGACATCCTTGTGACGGTACTACTGATTGCAAAAATTGACTAAATTGCATGATTTTTAGACTTATCTTCCTTAGCCCAAAAGCTGCGTATACATTGAGATTATCATCATCATCATCGGGAATAAACATCCCCCACCGGTTATTATCACCCAGGGTAGTTCAAAAAACCAAAACATCTGTAAAAACGTCAACTTTTGCAGTGTGTACTCAAAGAACGACACTTGAGGTGTGTTGACATTCAATGTTAATTACATCTCCCGAGTTAAACCCCTCCAATGATCTCTGTTGGCTGCATAGGGTAAACAAACAGACGCCATTTAAATAATTCATTTGAACGATGGGGCTTACCATAAATAAAAGGACTGAGTTCGCATGCTACAATGCCTGTCCAAATTTTCCGTTGGCCGCCTGGCTTTCTTTTCCATCCGGGTAACGGGTGGGCTTCCATAGCTATTTTGGTTGGATGAGTGAGCGATCTACGTAAAACATGGTCAATCCATTTTAATCGTCTTTCTTTTATTGTGCTAGAGATATATGGCCAATAAATGTTAAGAAACTTACAAATATCTGGGAATGGTCGAAATATTTTACTAGTTATTAAATGAGTGCGTTCAACAGAGGACAACGATCAAAACCATATAGATCTTATTATTATTATTACATTGAGATACCTTTTAAGTTGCCTGGGTGTATGCTTACATCTATCTATCAAAACGAAAGCCCAGTTATATTGCAGTGCATTGGGTTACTGCGGTGTTAGTCTAGATGCTTGGATACACCTAGTCTAGGGAGTCCCACGTTCAAACCATTATTGGAATTTGAGACTTTATAGGCATTACTCAAATTTTCGCGGATTATGAATATAGTTATGTACATGCAATAATAAGTGTTTTATACTTGAACAGTTTGGTCCCTGTTGCGTCAATCTAATGTTTATGTGGAAGTGACAGTCAGGAATATTATCATCATTGAAAATGGTAAGATTTTATGAAAATTAGTCAAATCTCTAGGATTATTGGCAAAAATAATTTGTTAATATCCAGTAATAAAGCATATTACCACTATACCGGTTTCTTGCTGCATAACTTCACATGCTTTGCTTGTACACTGACAAAAGGAAGGTCGACTATTTAAGACGCCTAACGAATAAAAATAGATGTGATCTTGTAGTGGACAAAATAAGTGAACATATATTTGAATTACTTTTTACTATTGTAGCAATTAATTTTATCATCATTGTTTTTGTTTGTATATTTTGCCAATACAGTAGTATTGATGCTAATGATCCTGAGGATTTGAGTAATGCTTATAAAGTCTCAATTTCCAATGATGGTGATATTCCTGACTGTTAGTCCTCTACGTGGTGCATCCTGGACTAGGTGCCCCTAGGCATCTAGACTAATAACAGCAGGGTCCGAGTGCACAGCGGTATAACTGGGCTTCCGCTACGGCGGGTGGGTGCGAACATACACCTAGGATACTTAAAAGGTATCTAAAGGTATACGTACATCATATGTAGCCCTTGGGCTAAGGGAGATAACCCTGACAAAAAATCAGGCGGCCTCGTCAATCTTTGCGAACAGTGGCGACGTCACAAGGATGCCGTCTACCAGCCAAGAAACTTTGTTATTCTTCCACGTTTGTCTACGCTTGTCAAGCCATCGAAATCGATCGTTTGCTATGTCATATAAATATGGGAAATAATGAAGAGGTGATCACGTTACCAACCAAAATGAATGAGTGGTATTGACTTCTATAAAAGCTTTTAATTTTATATTGTTTGCGTGAGTTACTGTTAATAAACGTTCCCCTATTTGTTTGTCCTCTTTCTATCTAGTTGCAAAATGGAAGGATAAAATCTTTGAGGTTATAAGCGATACGAACGCACTAAATAATCAGAAGTCAGATCACTTTAGCAAGTGAACAAAAAGGAAATTGATCAAAATCATTTAATAATTTTTTGTAACTATAACTTACTTTCTTGTTTATGTAAACCTTAGCTGTCGTTTGTAATTACAAGTTAATTTTAGAAATTAAATCAATTTCCTAATTGTTAACTTGCTAATAATCCTGAGGATTTAAGTAATGCTTATAAAGTCAACAATTTCCAATAATGGTGATATTCCTGACTGTTATCGTCCATGTGGTGCATCCTGGATTAGGTGCCAACAGACATCTAGACTAATGACAGCAGAGACCAAGTGCACAGCGGTATAACTGGGCTTTTACTGGATTACCGTTTAGTGAATGGATGCTAGCATACACCTACGATGCTTAAAATGTATCTCAAGGTAACTATTGATCATGTAGCCAGTTAGGCTTGTGAATTAGTCAACCCTATAAAAGATGGCATCGTCAATTCCTGTGAATACTGGCATTGTCGCAAGTCAAGAAACTTCATTTATTTCTCTCCAAGTTCAATTCACATTCGACAACTTTTATGTATAGGAATTCGAGAAACTATTAAAACTTGGGATTGATGAAGAGGTGGCTCTGCCAACAATTTATGCCGTTGTAGACCTGGGGGAGCAGTGGTTAATTCCAAGATGTATAACGGCGTACAATATTAGGAATATGGAAATTATTATTTATTTAAAATTCTTTCACCTTGAAGAGCATGAGGCAACGCAAGTTTTTCCCATAGAGTTGTACATTACATTTTTGGATTCAAAGATTGTATATACTAAATATTGACATTATGTTGGGATTTTACCAAACCCCTCAGGTTGCTAACTTTACACTCGAACTCTCCTTCTTTTTCAACCAAAATTGGAACTGGCTACAATGGGATTTTAGTAAAATTTAAAACGTTCTTAGTGTTCTACCCAAATCGTCAAAAAAATGCGACTAGGTGCACCTAAGCACCTTAACAACAACAACAACAACAACAACAAAAGTTGGTGGCAAAGCCACCTCTTTATTAGTTCCAAGTTTTCAAAGCATCATAAATAATTCCCCTCCATTGTTCACGGTTTTCGGAGGCGAGCACAGATATGTCAGATACATATGTCGGATACATCAGGGACCGAGTGCACAACGCTACGGCGGATAGATGCTAGCAAACACCCAGAGTACTTGACAGGTCTCCTAAAGTACACGCACACCGTATGTAGCCGTTAGAGTAAGAAAGATGACCTTGACAAAAAATTTGGGTAATTTAATCAATTATTATCATACATTTGTTACATTTATGTAAAGTCATTAAATTTGGTCGTTTAATCTGTTGTAAAATTTCAGGAATAATGAAGGGTGATATTATAAAAGTAATAATTGGTTACCAACTGTAGCAAATTGTTTTTAATTTATTTTTATAGCAATAACAATAATACTGATAGTAATAATAATAATAATAATAAGTGAATTGTAGTAATTGTCACTATACGAATAAAAGTAATATTCACAAATAAACCTTGATTAAAGTCATAATCATTCTATATATATATATGCATATACATTAAAAAAAACCCGTTTATTTACATGCACAGTAAGTGTTTATGGTAAAAAAAAGAATTTGTACGCGCGTGTATTAGTCACATAAATGAAACGTATTTTACACAAGTACTATAGTTACAATTGGTAAAAAATAACAAAGTGACAAAAATAGGAACAAGTAACAATGGAACATTTTGGTGTCGAATGTAATGAACAACGTCAACAGTTGTGTGCATGTATGTTTGGTAGATACTACGCCATGACAGAGACAAAAATACCTGCATGATTGTTTTATTCAAACGTGGGGTAGTCACAAGTTGTAATATTGGTAAAACGTGAAAGTAGAAAAGGATGCTAGTGATCTATGAAGATTTCAGTAATGCTCAATAAAGCCTCAATTTTCAATGATGGTGATAATCCTGACTGTTCTTCCTCCATGTGGTGCATCTTGAACTAATTTCCAACAGACATCTAGACTAATAACAGCAGGGACCGAGTCCACAGTGATATAATTGGGTGCAAGCATACACCCAGGGTACTTAAGAGATATCTTAAGATATACGTATACCATGTGTAGCCATTGGGCTAAGGGAAATAACCCTGACAAAAAATCTTTGCGAACAGTGGCGATGTCACAAGGATGCCGTCTACTAGCCAAGAAACTTCGTTATTCTTCTACGTTTGTTACGCTTATTAAGGCATCGAAGTTGATCGTTTTATATGTCGTATAAATATGGAAAATAATGAAGAGGTGATCACATCGCCAACCGAAACAAACGATGATTTTACAGAACTGTTTTATTTTACTTGGGATTACTAATGATCTTGAGATACTAGCATGCATCTAGACTAATAACAGCCCATAAATCTTTGCGGACTGTGATGACGTCACAAGGATACCGTCTACCAGTCAATAAAGTTCGCTTATCAAGCCATCAAATTCGACCGTTTTATATGCCGTATAGATACAGGAAATAATGAAGAAATGACTACGCGTCACTAACCACAATAAATAAACGACTCACAGAACAATCACTCAGTTAGTGACAAACACGGAATGTAAAAAATAAACCAACTATTCCAACAAACAAACATACAGCTAAATATAATATATAGAATAAATTATTTCTCATGTTTCTTCCTTTTTTATTTGAGATTAAAAAGGTATTTCAATTAAAGTTGCAACATAACACTAGGGCAGTAAAACAAACATTCAAGCATATCGTTGTCATAGTATCAGAAAAAACAATGAAAAAACAACCAATCAAAAATAGAAGCTTTTGACAACCTTAAAATATTGAAAGTTACCGCAACGTTGTTGTAATGTAACAAATTAAAGTTAAACATTTTAATGCTTATTCATGCTTTTAAATGAATTGCTTTTGACTTATATCATGATAATAAGGAGGCACCAATGTTAAGCATTTTTATTTATTTATGTTTTATTTTGGTTGGTGATCACGGGGTCACCTCTTCATAAGTTCCTACATTTATACGGCATATAAACGGTTGACTTCGATGGCTTGACAAGCGTAATAAACGTACAAGAAGTTTCTTAGATGGTAGATGGCATCTGTGTGACTTCGCCACTGTTTACAACATTCACAGGGTTGCCTAATTTTTTGTCAGGGTCATTTTCTTTAGTCCAACGGATACATATAGTATACTTTAAGATATTTTTTATGTATCCTGGGTGTATGCTTGCACCCACCCGTCGTAGTGGAAGCCCAGTTATACCGCTGTACACTCGAAACCTGCTGTTATTAGTCTAGATGCCTAGTCCAAAATGCACCACATGGAGGACAAACAGTCAGGAATATCACCATTATTGGAAATTGAGACTTTATAAGCATTACTTCAATCTTTAGGATTATTAACATTTCGACTCAAATCCTCAAGATCATCAGCATTCCATAATTTTAAACACTGAACTAATCAGGAAGAGAGTAACGTTAGTAAATTGGTCTCTTAAAAATAATGCTAAAGAAGTAAAAGTATCGTCACCATCATCGGGAATAAACATGCCCAAAGTAGTCCAAATGATGAAAGGCATCAACTTTCTAATTACACATAATTATGAATTTTCTCATTTTAAAGAGCATGTAAAAACAAGATTGTTCTATGTGAGTACCAGTTATTGAAATTATCTTTTCAATAATAATAATAATAATAATAATAATAATTTAAGATAACGAGATGTAACAACATTTTACAAAAATGTCACATTTCATAATCGTATCAATCAATCAATTTTGTCTTGACTTACAGTACGCGACTGCGACATGAGTATGCCATTTGCTCCTAGTTTGACATTTCATCTTTCCATTAACTGTTTCAATTTCATCCAATCAAATGTCAAACTTGACTAGACTGCAATGATTCATAAGACAAAATGTCGTTTAACTGGGTCATAATCTTATTTATGATGATTTATAATTATCCAGGGGTTAAATATTTTGGTTAATTGTGTGTGTGTGTGGTGTTTGTGAATGTCTGCGCTTTGCAAAGTAGAGATTCAATCTCGGATGAGTGAAGATATATAATATATATATGTACTTTATGAAGGCAATGTCTAATCCACCCGTCTACATATATACCATAGTATTGATTTTTCCAATCAATAACATGGACTTAAATTATGTTAATGAGTGATGCATTAATACAACACCCCACCCCCTGAATTATAAAATTTATCTGAGTTTTACAATGCTAATGGATACAGTTTTTTAGAGAGGAATGTAAATTGTATTGAGTAGTTAAAAGATTTGTTTGTAAAAAACCCGACTTTGACAAAAATTGTGGTTTTTATTAATTGTAGCAAAAATTATTGACTTCTAAATGTGAAACTTTTATACTATTGCACTTAGAATAATAATTTATCCAGTTTGTTTTGAATATCCATTATTTTACTTATTTAAAATCCTTTCGCTCTAAAATATTTTTTTTGCAGAAAAGAATGGAATTTAAATCCATTAAATCTATTACCGTTTTTGTACTTTACGATAAGTGTAAAGGGCATTCTAAAGACTTGCTTTCATAATTATGAACATATTTGCTATTATGAATACCCAAATCACAGATTTCGCACCTTTTATCAAGGGTGCAAGTTTAATTTTTGTTTAGGAAAGCAACTTTTCATACTGTACTGTATCCAATCGACCGAAAACATTTCTTGCGTAAAATGTGGAGCAATCAAAAATTCCCATGTTACAAGCTATATATCCAAGGTCACGGTTGTAGTGCTTATTAACCAATAAAATATTAGCACCTAACTGCCAATCACAAACATTGACCAATAAGATTTCCCAAAATAAATATTCATAGTCTTTTGGTGGATATTAGCACGTGCATATTATTAAATTAAAACGTTATTTGATTAATATTTACGTTTAAGTGAGTCAAAATTTAATAACTTGGTATGCTTGATTAGCTATACTATGTGCAAATTACAATTATACTGTAACTTCCACTTTACTCTTGTTTGGTTTGGCTGTTTGTACCCTTCTGTAATATTCACCGTTGTTCATAATTTCAGGATTTTAGAATTTTTCACGAGTTAAGTAGGACAAAACGCCTTTTGGTACCTGGTTCTCGCACTGTCTCAAGTTTTCAGGGGAGAAATATGAAATGGATGGTGAGGTGAAGGGGGATTAATGACAAATTTTTTTTGAAATTAAGACAAAATCAAGGTAGATAGTGGAAGTTAACAATGATAGAAAACGAGCAAAAATTATAAATATACAAAAAAAAGTACCTATTACAATGCAAAAAACACTGCAATAATCTTCAAAAAAGAAGAAAAGAGAAAAGGATGAATAATGCTCCAATAGACGTGTAGCGTGACGCCCGCCTCACCTTGCAAGTCGTTAGTTGTCTAAAGTTTGTTTCCCATTTAAAGAAAGAAATAACTAAAGTTAAACAAAATTAAATTAAAAATGTTTATAATTTATAATTATTAAATTGTAAATATTTAAAATAATTATATTATTTTCGAAAAATATTTTCGGTTTTGGAATATATATTTTCTTGATTGTTTTACTTCAAAATAATTTAAAATTTTTTAAATATAGAAATAACTAATTTCTTAATTTTAAATGTTGTTTCTATACTGACATTTTTAAACATGTTAGAGGTACTAGTGTAGAACTGGAAACCCTTGTATATATTATTGATAAAAAAACGCAGCGTATTAAAAAAACTACAAGTTAATATGCAAAATTTAAAGTGTTTTGTTGTTATATAAGTGAACTGTGTATTTATTAAAGTAGTATAGGATTTTTAATGTTTTTAAATATGGGATTATATATTAACTCAAACGTACTCGTACTATTTTATAATTATTAAGTAATATATAATGTAAAGATAAAAATAAAACGACATATATAGATTATTAATTATTTTATTGTAGCAAGAGCGTAATAAAACAACATTAAAAACGATAAAATGTTTAAAAATAGCTATTTTTTTAATAACAGTAAAAGTTTTTTAAAATGGTTTATTAAGAAAACAATAATACATTAAAAATAATAATTAAAAATAATGATATAATGAAGTGAGCATTATTTTAATTACATAATTATTTTATTAAATGATTAAAATTCAAAAGTTAGCTGTTCAAATATAAATGAATAATGTTCAATGAAGAGTTTTAAATGTTTTTTGTAGTGTGTTGTTTATTTCTCATTTATATATTACTTGTTTATTTATGTTAATTCGTTTTGTCAATTCACTAATGTGTAACACAATTCCGACAAAAAATTAAATTAAAGTCAAAACAAAAATCGATTTTAATATGGACAATTTTTAATCGCAAAAATTTAACTTATCACAAAATTTTTGATGCCCAAAACTTAACTCATGTAACAGCATGACATCATTACTAATTAGACGAAGAAAATTACTTGGTCAAATTTTACATTTAACGCCCCAAGAAAGCTAACAAGAACGGTTTTGAAATGGACAATTGATGATGACAAAACAAAAATTGGAGAGTAAACCACAGAAAACGTAGCTAAGAACCATTTGGCAAAATCTAATTGAAATGGATGTTTCATGAGGGCAAAATGTTTAAATATGAACAATTACTTTTTTTAAATACAAAACTCTGTTGTTGTTTTTGTTGTTACTGTCATTTTATTATCTCATGTTTATTTTAAAGCAAAAGAGTTTTGTAATACATGATAAAAGCCTGTAAGTAACCGCATTGTTTTGGACAAATTTAGCAAAATAATGATTTTTCAACTCTGCTTAGTTTGGACCAGAAATGATTCAATCTAACCAGTCCCAAGTCTGAATAAAGGAGGAGGGTTTGAGAGCGCAAGGTTAGCAACTTGGCCTCTGTAAAAGTTTATACTGCTACGGAAACAATCAAGAGGACGCCATTCTGGTAGCCAACGGTAAAGAAGTGATCGCACGTAGCTGGATGACAAAGTTACACAGACGACAGGGTTGAGTGAAAGCCGAAAGGAAGCTCAATCTTCGATGCGAACTAGACTTTGTTGTTGTTGTTGCTGCTGTTTTGCTGTAATTGTTGTCTTTTTGCCCCATGCTTATTTTTAAAGCAAAAGGGTTTTATATAATAATAACATTAAAAAAATAATAATAGACTATTAATGGTAAACAGTTATTATAGAATAAATAATGAAAACACATTTTTCGTTTATAAAAATATGTATAAAAAACGTTCAATATTCCAAACGGAAATTAACTACATTTGGATTAGTACAAAATGGTCTATTTTTACAAGATGTACGTTTATATAGTAGTGTAGATATTTATTTTGATTACAATTTTATAAAAAGTATTGTTTAAAGTTAAAAAAAAGTAAAAACCACAAAAAATCACTTTTATTTGAAAAATGTAGCGATAACAATTGACGACAATATTATTTTATTTTACTACATTTTTGATTAAATGTTTATATTGGTGGAAACGGCTATATAAACAACTGTTTTCATGGCGTTGAACACTTCCATCCAGGATGCAACTTTCCATTTCCATTTTGGTTTTTGTTTTTTCCCGTGGTCCGATTCTGTACATTTGACAATTAAACCTTTTCCCGTCCTGTGTTTGTGTTCCTTTTTATTACTTAACATATTCAGTACAGACGTTAGATGTTGGGAGGAAGTCGCGACTAGGTACGATACACGCAACATTTGTCGACAAGCAATGGTGAATTTACAATTTACAATTACAGTTAGCTTAAATGCTTTAGTAGAAGTATATTCGGCGTCATAGGATACACAATATAAAATGAAGAAAAAAAGAAGAAGATAAATAGAAAAAGAAAAATGTTGTACAAACTGACTAGTAAAAGATAAACAGTTTTTGAGCTGAAAAACATCAAAATTAATATTGGAAAGACACAAGAACAGTTCATTCTTTATGAGTTTAGGGTGGGTGAAATATCATGCCAAATGTAAGCAATGCACAAATTATGGTAGATATTTGTTTATGATTGAACATGAATACATTTTCTCCTTGTTTTAACGGATAAGATTGATTTGTCGAGGTCGGCCTGTAGGGGATAATCATTGTCCTCTATCATGCGTTTGATCAGTAGACGACAATTCTTAAGACGTTCCTCAATTATTTTGTTGGTAGTGCCTACTAACTTAACCATTATAGTAATATATTTTTTTTAAATAAACTTTTTTAGCAGACCTGAAAATATAACTGGCGAGCAGTACAAAATCATTGGAAAAAAGGTTTATAAAAAAATTAATAATAATAATAATAATAATAATAATAATAATAATAATAATAATAATATATTCAGCGTCATAGGATGCAAGATACGGAATGAAGGAAAAAGGAAGATATATAAGAAAAGAAAAATGTAATACAAACTGACTCGTAAAAGATAAACAGTGTTTGAGGTGAAAGACACAAGAACAGTTCATTCTTTATGAGTTTAGGGTGGGTGAAATATCATGCCAAATGTAAGGAATGCAAATAAATTATGGTAGATGTTTGTCTTCGATTGAATATGAATAAATTTCTTTCTTGTTTTGCCGACTAAAGTTGATCTGTTGAGGTCGGCGTGTAGGAAATAATCGTTATCCTCCATTATTCGCTTGATCAGTAGACGACAATTCTTAAGGCGTTCTTCAATTATTTTGTTTATAATTTCTACATATGTGATGCCTACAAAAATAAGTGACGTTATATTAAATTGTTTTGTGATTTTAAAATGTTCAAAACAGCATTTTACTGCATACAACTTGTTTATTAACAAATATAAATGTAAAATGTGATCAAATTTGTCTGTTTTCAGTTATAATAGTATTCGGAGTTTTTTATACAACAAACAAATTAGTGTAGCGGTAACAATTGACAAAGAAAATTGGAACTCAAAAATAATAAAGAATATTATTTTATTTTGTTTAAAAAAATACATTTAAGTTGTAAAATTAATAATATTCTTTGAATATTGACATTTTTGTTTGAACCGTTGAAGGCTTCCGTCCAGCATCCTACCTTCCGCTTCCATTTTGATTCTTGTTTTTTTCCCGTGGTTCGATCTTGCAAATTTGGCAATAAACATTTCCCGTCATGTCTTTGCTTTCTTATTTAATACTTTATGTAATCAGTAAAGATGTTAGATATTGGGGGCAAATTGCGACTATCACAAGAGATGTCACTTGTTCCCAAATTGCCCCATTGATCAGATTTTGTGATCAGATTTTGGGAGTCAATTTATTAGAAAAATATGTAAAACCAATTGTACAATGATTTCAATGCTCACAACGGGTATAAATAAAATTTAGTTAACATTAAATTTGTTTTAAAAATTACAATTACAAAAAACAATGCATTCTAACAACTTAATAAAATCTAATTGATTTTGAAAAAAAGATAAATTAAAAAAAACCAGTTATTTAAACAATTCTATAAATTAAGAAATACTGGATAAAAAGTAGAGAAACTTAGACATACAAATAAAGAAGCTGTTGTAATGAAAAAAATTAATGTATAAAACGGCAATGTGAAATACTACCATTTTAATTAAAAGAAAGAATAATTTTTAATTTTTAGTTTATATTTAAAATTTTTTTAAAAATTAATAACACTTTAATGCATACGGTAGTTGGTAGCGCTTTACAGATTTCTTCATCTCGCTAGTTGAAATTATTTTATTTTTGAACGGTGCGCAGATAATAATGAGTTGAGGCCCGCGTCACGCTGCACGTTAAGTGGAGCGCTATCCTATTTTTTCTTCCCTCTCGTCTTTTAAAAATTGTTTTACTGTTTTTGTATCGTAATGCGGAACTTGTTTTATTATTACTTTTGTACATTTATTATTTTTTTCCCACTTTTCCGAAATCAAAAAAGAAAAAACATCAGTGATGATCGGCTCAAGGTTGCTTATATTGATAAAACAGTTTCAGATCAAGCTACACCTTCAATACCTAACAATGAACAAAGTTATAGTTACAGGGCTGCCGAAGGTTCAAGTAAAGTTAAACCAATCCTCAAACAGAATGAGCCAAAACCAACTTCGAGTGATAAGTTTGGAAGAGCATAAAGACAAAATGTTCGGTTTTCTAGTTATGTGCTATATTAACTAATTTTTTTTTCCTTGTCTATTTGTTTCAGGGATTCGAAATTGTTACCGGTGACCTATTTTCTACGAGGGGGCTGGTGTAGCGGACTAAATTAATAAGAAAAATAATCGAAACCATTTTTACTTTTTTTTATAACAATTAATTTTATTATTATTGTCATTGTTATTATTATTATTATTGTTGTTTATACTTTTTGTTTCACTGTAACGACTTCTCTAGAAGCTTCCTTTTGCTTCACTTCTGTTTTGTGTACGTGACTGATTGTGACAGTCAATAAGCACTTCCAGTTTGTTCGTTTTCTTTCTATCTAGTTAAGGTGGGCGGATCAAATCTTCGAAGTATAGGCTGTATCAGCTCAATTTGTTACGTGGAGTCAGATAATTATTAGTATTGTCAATCGCCTAAATGTTAACTGTTCCACTATCTACCTTGGACATGGGTTCGAATCCCACCACCGGCACTAAAATGCGGGCCCACGTTTGGCTTCGCTAATATGTCCACTGCTGAAAAATGTTTCTCGTAAAACATTCCAAGTAGCAAACATAAAATAAATAAAATAAATAAATAATGACTTTACCACTGTCGACCCCAAGTTCGGGGAGAGTTTGAGTGCAGGATTAGCAAGTTGCCTTATCTACAACAATCTCGCTAAAAAACAACAAATGGATACCATTTTTAATTAAAATTACAGCAAAGAAATAAAAGTATAATTCTGATGACGAAGTTCTGCAAAATTCTAATAGAATTTCAATTTTCAATATGCATGATTTTTTAAAACAAATTAGAAAAATTAAATTATAATTAAATAAAAGTATCTATCAATAACACTTGAAAATAACGTGATTTCTGCAAATCGACTGTTAATGTTAATAATAATAATAATAATAATAATAATAATAATAATAATAATAATAATAATAATAATAATAATAATAATAATAATAATAATAATAATAATAATAATAATAATAATAATAATAATAATAATAATAATAATAATGATAATAATAATAATAATAATGATAATAATAATAATAATAATAATAATGATGATAATAATAATAATAATAATAATAATAATAATAATAATAATAATAATAATAATAAATAATAATAATAATAATAATAATAATAATAATAATAATAATAATAATAATAATGATGATGATAATAATAATAATAATAATAATAATAATAATAATAATAATAATAATAATAATAATAATAATTGAAAAAATATTTTACAAAATAATTTAAAAACTTTTCGTGAAATTGACTTTAAAGAAGGCTGTTTAGGCTAGTTTTACAAATTAATGCAATGGGGCGGTTTGAAAGAACAAGTAACGTTGCTTGTCGACAAAGGTTGTGTGTATTGTACCTAGTTGCAATTTCCATCCAACATCTAACGTCTTTACTGATTACGTCAAGCAATGAATAAGAATGAAAAAACCGGACGGGAAAAGGTTTAATTGTCAAATGTACAGAATCGGACCACGGGAAAAAACAAGAACCAAAATGAAAGCGGAAAGTTGTATGCTGGTCGTAAGTGTTCAATGTTAATATTCAAAGAATATTATTAGTTTTAGAACGTAAATCTAATTTTAGTAATAAAATAGAATAATATTCTTTATTATTTTTAGGTTCCTATTTTCTTCGTCAATTATCACAGCTACAAACTGTTTAAGCATAAAAATAATATAATAGTATGCAAAATTGTTTTTTTTTGTAAAAAAAATAGCTTAGTTTTACATAATACTAATTAGTGTTGAAAATCTTGTTACTAAACTAAAACATTTGTACCAATCATAAAACATAGAATAAAGACGTTACTTTAATTATAAACATACAATATTATGTCATAATTAAAATACAAGTATAATTTTATAGAGATATATATTGTAACTAATAAAAGCATTATATAAAACATTAACTGATTCATAGTCTAAGATTGAGTAAAAGTACCAACATAAAATATGATTTCTAATATATTTAAAAACGCAAAACATATTTAATTTTTAGGGTTAATAAATTGTTTTATGTATAATTTACTACAAAATATTAAATAATAAATGAAATGGCTTATATTTGTAACCATTTGGCTTAGGTGTTTTGGTATGCTTTTGGTTAAAATGCTGATTTAGTTTTATGTATTCTAAATTTTAACAAAAAAATGATTTAGACAAATATATTTTTGATTTAAATATGCTTATGCATGTCAAGTTTTATTATACAAAAAATAAAATAAATAACATTAACATTAGAACTATTAATTGGCGATTTTCCAAAATATTTTTATTTTAGCCCGTGTTATGGTTAAATTATGTTTCTTATCTAAACTAAATAAATTTAAATACAATTGCAATTAATTTTGTAAAATTACAATACATATTATTATTTTTATAGGCAATTGTAACACTGGCATAAGTAAAATACATTTTGGCTTAAGAAATATTGATATATTTTACTAGAGAAAGACCACTGTTTAAATTGGTTAATATAATTTTTGATATAAGGGTTATTTAATACTTTTTATAAAACTAATTTAATATTTGTTGCTTATATATATTTTTCTAACCGTAAAATTTAAAGTTTATACAAAAATTTTTATACACAGCAACTTATTTTATTATCCAACATATGAATCCTTTTAAGTCAGTGTCTTATTTGCTACAATTAAAAGTAATTAATATTAGCAATTTTATTTTGCTATTACAAAATATAATTTTGGTGTTTTTATTTTGTAATAAAAAATTAACTAAACATCCTGTGATAAAGAGGATATAACATATTATATTTTGCTGCTCCTAAATAGCAAATAACTAAATCTGTATTAATTATATTTTATTATTTTTAAATTAAACAATAATTTTTTTAACAAACAAAAGTAAAATTTTAATATCTTTAAGAATATACCCAAAATATTATTAAAAACATTATAACAATTTTTAAATCGTTTTAACAAGATATATTGTATTCCCAATTTTAATTCGTATGCAAATATTAATTTTCAACTTAAATTTTACAACAAATCAATATTTTAAAGTAAAAACCGAAGTAACGTTTTCAAAGTAACATTGCACAAAAAATCCGTTTTTAAAATATTTCAAATTTTTGGTTACTATAGTTCAGGATTCAGGAGGGTACACGAGGTGCGTAGGAATTAATCCTTTTAATCCTTGGTTCTCATTGTATCTGAAAGTTCGAAATCGGGGAGAATAAAGAGGGAGGAAGAAACTGGGACAAACAGGAATAAACAATATAAAAGATAAAAAGTAATAATAGAGTCGAGAAAAGTGAATGAATAAGTTGGACAAGACAAGTAGATATGTGAAGAATTTGAATGAAAGAAACAAGCAAGTGGTGATCATAATTAATCTTAAATGAACCTAACGGCTTAGAATTGACTACATAACTAGAAAGCTTATTCTATTCTGTAGTGGATCTATGTGAAAAATGATTTTGTCTAAAGCGAGTGAGAGCTCTGGGTTTGTGAATCTTAAGACAATGTCCCCCCAAGGTTACCATTATTTACATTTAAAAAATGAGTGATGCGATTGCTAGCAACTAACTGATAGATTAA
Source organism: Cardicola forsteri (assembly GCA_025895645.1). Lineage (NCBI taxonomy): Eukaryota > Metazoa > Platyhelminthes > Trematoda > Strigeidida > Aporocotylidae > Cardicola > Cardicola forsteri. The sequence continues at coordinate 147,582 of JAKXYG010000485.1, forward strand.
GATTAAGTTGCCTCGGAGTCGCCTATCTCCTAAAGGGAACAGTTTTAGTATCCGCAAACGTTCTGGATACGACTTGAGACGAAGCTCATATGGGAGTCTGGAAAGCGTTCTTTGGACTCTTTTTAATCGATATATATTTGCCTTCCGAGATGGGGCTGTTACTTGAATATAATATTCTAAATGTGGTCTTATATATAAAATAAAAAGTAGACAAAGGCAGTATATCGGAATTTTACCTCAATTATGTTTGAAGAACTTAATCAGGCTAAAACATTTTAGGGTCGCTTTCTTGTAATGTAGTGTGAATACTAGAGATAGTGTGAAAGTGATCCCTAGATCTTTAATCTCTTTTATTGTAGTGATAATTTTATCGCAAGTCTTAAAGATCTTTCCCGAAGATCGTCCGAATGTTAATTTAAAGGCAGCTTACTCGTAACCGACCAAAAATAAATATTGTTAATATCTTGCTGGTAACTTTTGAGTATAAATACACTTTAAAAAAATAGTTATTTAATATTAAAATATTAAGAAAATAATTAATTAATTATTTTTTAAATATAAATTAATGTTTTTTAATATCCATTTTCTTATGAGGTAATAACAACATAAATTTTGTTTTGTAGAAACATAAACTTAAGGTATTAAAATTCATTTTTAAATAATTATTTTAAGCACATTAATTAAAAATTTATTAATTATTATTAAAAAAGTGTTAATTGCGTTTAGTTGTTCCATTTATATAGACGTTTTAAAAATATGCTTTTTTTTTAGCTAACTCGGCATTTTTAAATAAATATTTTTAAGTAAATATAAATCAACTATTAAATACTTAACATTATTTTAAATTCTTAATAATTATTTTTACAGAAAAGCATTAAGAGATAACAAATTAATTTAGATTAATTTTTTTTGAATTTTCAACACTAATTTATTCAAGGGGTGTAGTTTAATATTAAACGTTTGTTACATTGAAATTATAGTCGTTATAATTGAAGTACAAACAGTCATACTGCTTGGTTTAAAATTGCTGCAGAAGTACGTCAAGGATATATATTATTGCTATTTTTGTTTTAGGATTTTTCATGAGTTGAGTAGGCCAAAACGCCTTTTAGTACTCGGTTCTCAAATTGTCTCAAATTTTCAGGGGAAAAAATGAAATGGATGGTGAGGTAAAGGGGGATTAGTTACAGAAAAAATATTTGAAATCAAGGTAAAATCAAGGTAGATAGTGGAAGTTAACAATTATAGAAAACGAGCAAAAATTATAAATATGCAATAATAATAATAAAACAAGTTACGTATTACAATGCAAAAACACTGCAATAATCTCCAAAAAAGAAGGAAAGAGAAAAGGATGAATAACGCTCCAATGGACGTGTAGCGTGACGCGCGCCTCACCTCGCGAAGCATTCTAAAAATTACTAGGAGCAATCACATTACCAGCAATAAAATAAAGACAAGAACTAAGTTTTATTTACTATAGAATATTAGTACAATTAAATAAAAACACTAATTAGTTAATTGATTTTAAAAGGCTAACACAAATGGTTTTGGCATAAATAACTAAATGTGGCAAAAAGGTTAGCAGACTGCAGTAAACTCGACTAAAAATTATTGAAATGATTGTAACGTGTTATTAACTAAAATTAAAAAAAAACAATTAAATAAATTATTTTTATTGTTTTAAGTTTTTAAAAAAAAAACAAATATATATTTTTTAAATTGTGCAAACTTAAGCCAAAACGGTCTGGTTTAGAAACCAAAATTTAAAATTGTTGACGTATTTTAAATAATCACAGTATAATATTTTATTAAAAAAATATTTACATTTATTACCGTAAAGGGTAAGTCAGGGGATTGTTTTTTATGTTGAAAAAAATTCATATTTTATGATTTTTACTATATCAATCCCGGATTTAACTGATGGATATGGTTTCTTGCATTTAGCCCTCTTGCTTTTATCGACAGATAGGATTATTTTCTCTATCTTTTATAGACCTCCGTCAATCCCTGACTTTTCTGATAATTTTTTTCTAAATAAATTTTAAACAGTAGCCCTGTTTTTTTATAAATATAGATTTGTTATGGAAGATTTTAATGCTTTTCTTATTAACTAGAACATTTTAGATAGCTTGCAGAGATTCTTTGAAACTGAATTGCTCAATTTTTAGCAAAGAACAGGCTTTTCATGTCTCTTTGTCCACAAGGCAAAGAACAGAAAATCCCCCCTTGTGTCTTGATTTAATTTTTTAATCTTTTTATCCTAATAAATTACGTTCTACACTTAGTCTTTTTGGCAAGGGGTAATTACTCCCTTCTATCCTTCAAAGTACACCTTCCCTCTGTCACGGCTTGCTTGCTTAGTTAAAGCTTAGAACCAAATGCTGATTTCTGTAAAACCGACTTTGGTGAGTTTAATAATTACTTATGTAATACTAATTAAAATCTAAAACAATGTTCTAACTTATAGTTTTTATTTCTTTATTTTTAAAATTATTAAAATGGGTATAAGTCTATTTGTGGCGTTAAAAAACCAAATTTTTTTAGCTATTTGTTTCTACATTGTTTATCTCGATTAATAAAGGTAAATATTTCAACTTTTTATAAATAAAAACTAATAAAACTTTTTTGCTATTTTTACAAGTTTATTGATATTTGAAACCAATTTGTATCAACTATTAAAGTGTTAAAAAGAGCTGCGTTGTATAAATTACTCGATTTCGCGAAAAATAATAAAAAGGCTCTGTTTAAATTTATAAAAGGTAAGCGATTACTTAATATCTCTTTTTCTTGATTAAAAGGTGTGGAAGGTGCATTCCTTTATATGCCGGAGATTTGTAATTCATTTAACATTTTTAGCTCGGTTTTTAATCCGATAAATTCTACCAATACCAGCATTCCTGAGGCTTATACAGTGTGTAACCAAATTACTATTAGCACTGATCTAGTCTGCAAAAACTTGAAAGAACTAAATTCCACTTCTTGTAGATCTAATGGCGTGTATCCTATGGTACTCTAGAACCAGTTATTACCTACCTTTTTAAATATTTCTTTGCAAGTAGAAAAGTTTTCTCCGTCTGGAAATTAACATACATAAGACCTATCTATAAGTCTGGTGCCAGAGATAGTCTAGAAAGTTATATACTCATTAGTATTCTCTCCACTTTTAGTAAAATTTTAAAAAGGATTATTATAAACATCTGATCTAATACACACTAGCCAGTAATATCAGTAATCCTGTTCAACATGGATTTTTGCTACATAGATTCGGCTTTTCAGATTTACTAGATTTCACAAATAGCTTCACTAAGTCTCTTGAGTTTTGTTCATCTATTAAAGCGATTTATTTTGATTTTTTGAAAGTCTTTGATGAACTGTCGCACTGATTATTTTTGACCAAACTCAAGTCTTATGGTGTTACTGGCCCAATTTTTAGCTAAATTAAGGATTTTTTAAATTTTTATCGTAGCTTTAGTGTTGGTTTAGATAATACACTATCATCTCTTAACGGGATAATATCAGGTGTACCGCAAGGCTCAGTACTAGGTTTATTATTATTTTTAATATTTACTAATGACCTACCGTTAGTGGTTTGCTTTAATATCCTTTTTTATGCGGATAATGTTAAGATATAGGGGTCCGACCCTAAACTACTATAACAGGATATTAACAATATATATGACTGGTCAATTAAAAATATGCTTTTGTTAAATTTTACTAAGTGGAAGCACATCACATTCGGAAAATCTTCAAGTATTGTTTTTTATATTCGGTCTGCACTTAACAAATACAATGGAATCAATTAAGGATTTAGGAGTACTTTTTACTCCTTTTCTCAAATTTTCCCTACATTATAAGAGATGGGTTTTAAACTACTTAAATTTTTTGTACGTAATTTAAAATCTATTCCAAGTAAATGTCTACGTTTAATCTTTACGTTGTATGCCAGACCTCACCTTAAATATTGTATACAGATTACTGCTCCTATTCTAAAGGGTGACATGAAACGTTTAGGGAGAGTACAAAGGGTTTTAACTAATCTCATCAGTAACCTAAAGAGTAAACCTTATTATAACAGACTAAAAATTAAAATTTTTTTTTGTTAAATGACAAACGACTTTGAGGAATTTAATTTAATCGGCTGACTAATTATTTTGACATTGCGCTTTGTCGTCTGGGAGGTCATGAACATAAACTCAATAAACCTAGAGCTTTGACTCGTCTTAGATCGCGTCATTTTACCCACAGGGTAGTTTTTATTTAAAACAAACTTCCAGAACATATTGTTTTATTCCTAATCTTGTATTTATTTAAATTACATTATAATAAGTCTATTCTTCCAAATTTTATTTAGTTTTCCTTATCCGTTTTGGTCTTCTTTCCGGATTTGATTGTATTTTTATTATTATGATCTATGTTTCCAAAAAATATATTAATACTTTTAGGTAAACTAAAAACTGAGGATTAAAAAAAACATTTTATTTTCTATATACCTCGTGCACTGTCCTGTTCCTGTTCCCGTACTTAACATAAAAAATAACAATGATTTTATAAAATAAGTAACTTAACAAACAATTAAAAAAAATTTTAATAAAAAATATTAATTATTACATTTAAATTTTAAAACATTTTTTAATTTTGTATCATCATTTAAAAAATGCTACTTTTTGAATTATTAATGTAATATAAAGTCATAGATTTGAAATCAAGGACACATATGTTTGACTTGTCTCATAATTCATCAAATATCCCCAGCGATGTGACAAATTTGAAACTTGAATTAATCAATGCTAAATCAAAATTATACAATACTTTAAATGAACATCAGAATTTTTACCCTCGTCAAAGGGAAATGCTGGAGTTGGTGAATGAATTTGAATATTTGAAACATGAAGGTGAAAATTTATACCAAAATCTTAGAGAAGATGTAAGTTATTTTATTTAATAATTTTTTAAACATTAATAATTTTTGTTGGTTTTAATTTACTTTTAACTTTTGGATATTTGATAGAATAAATTATAGTTAGAATGGCCCATTTAACTGTAATTTAAAATAATTATAAGATGGATATTAATAAGTTTGGGTAGAATGAGCATAAACGTACAATTTATTATATACATTGGTGACAATTTTTTGTTAGTTAATATAAATATACTAATTTTAATCCTAAATATATTGTGAGATGTTTTTTGGAGATGAAAATAATTACATTTTGACCTAAAATAATTGAAAAAGTTTATTGGTTTTTTAGAATTAAATATATATGTTTTTGTAATTTTTTTGATTATTATTTAAATTATGTTACTTTATTTATTTATTATTTTATTGATGTTTTTGTGAAACTAGTTTCAATTGATATTCAATTGCTTTGAAAGAATTAATTAATTTGTTTTAACGTTTAGGTTATACCAAAACTAACTTCTATGCATTCGAAAATGTTGGACGAAAGTGATAATCGTACACTTTCCGCATCGGTTCTACACAAAGAAGCTGTTTCAAATCTTCGGGAGTATTTAGATATGCATGCCAACTGTGTCTACTTGATTGAACTTCATCAGTCGCTTGGGGTTTTGGAATCAGCTATTAATCAATTATGTTTATGTGCTAAAGTGGACGTTTCTACATTACCAGAATCTACGGATGATTTTGAATGGGATGATCACTTCGATCATAGTACAGAAGACGTTCGAAAAGATTGTAATAACAAGCCATATTTGGAGAATTCGAAAGAGGATATTGATGAAGAAACTTATCGGTTTGTTTATTATTTTAAGTAGAGTATACTATTTAATTTTTGTTATTTTTTATTGCGGTTATTGATTTAAACAAAATAGGATTATAAATGATATAATTTTTTATTGCTTTGAATGTTTTACGGGAAACATCTTTCAACAAGTAAACATTTTAACGAAGCCAAATGGAGGCCCGTATTTAGTGCCGATGATGGGGGACCGAACCAATATCCATCCAGGTTTGAGTCGAGAGCTGTACCGCTAGACCATCCCGACAAGTAGAAATTAGTTTTACTTATTCAGTTTGGAAGTTTTTTTTAATTTGTGTTAGATTGAACAATTTAAATTTAAATCGAAAAAGTCAGTGGAATGAAGTAAATAAGTCTTTAAAAGTAGTTAACTTAAACTAGGTATATTTGTTAGCATTAAATATTAATTTAGTGAATAATGACTTATAAATCATCCGATGTAAAAACGTTTTCTTTGTATTGAGCTTTATTTCAAGGAAAACTTTATTGTAAATAATTAAAAACGTTTTTTTTTATAAAAAAGATTTTTTACTATATCAAAGTTTGTTTAATTAGATTTTTACTTTGGTGATTAAGAGACAATTGTTTGAGGTGCTTTGATAATACTGACAAACTGAAGAGATAATTAAATTATTAATCAATTTATTTGTTTAAATTATTAATTTAAAGTATTTTTCAAATACTTTTATACATTGTACTTTACAGTTTGTGTACCGATGCTGTTGTAAATGCTTTGGAGGAGTCCGAATATTTGTTTACACAAAATGCAAATTTTAACAAGGATACGTTGGTTTTATTTCAAAATTTTCGACATACCGTTGTCAGATGTAAGGTAAGTAGAGTCAGTGATGATCTAGCGATACAGCGTTCGAATTCGGACCTGGGTGGGCCACCAGGCCCACCGGGCCCACGTTCGGCTTCGCTAGACAATGTCTACTGCTGAAAGATGTGCGTTTCCCGTCTGAAAACATTTAAACATAAAATAAAAAAATAAAAAATAATTATTGCTTGAATGCTTTACGAGAAACATGCTTCAGAAAGTGGACAATTAGCAAAGCATTCGAACTGATGTTCATTTAAATTCGAATCCAGCGCTGTACCATTAGATCACATCGGCACAATGTGTTGAGTACAATTGGTCCTATTGTACATTCATTCATTTTGGTTAATGACGTGGTCACCTCTTCATTATTTCCCATATTTATACGACATGTAGAACGATCGATTTCGATGGTTTGACAAGCGTAACACAAACGTGGAAGAATAACAAAGTTTCTTGGCTGGTAGACGGCATCCTTGTGACGTCGCCACTGTTCGCAAAGATTGACAAGGCCGCCTGATTTTTTGTCAGGGTTATCTCCCGTAGCCCCGAGGGCTACATATGGTATACGTATACTTTTAGATACCTTTTAAGTATCCTAGGTGTATGTTCGCACCCACCCGCCGTAGCAGAAGTCCAGTTATACCGCTGTGCACTTGGACCCTGCTGTTATTAGTCTAGATGCCTAGGGGCACCTAGTCCAGGATGCACCACGTGGAGGACTAACAGTCAGGAATATCACCATCATTGGAAATTGAGACTTTATAAGCATTACTCAAATCCTCAGGATCATTAGCATCCCATATACGTTAACAATAAAGATACACAAGACGAAACTTGATAAAATAGCCAGTTTTATTAGAAAAAATAATTAGAGTTAAATAATAGGACAACAACAATAAAAGTTGATGACAGAGTCACTTTATCATTAGTTCAAAGTTTGCATAGTACCCCGAATTTCTATACAAAAAAGTTGTCGGATGCGAATTGAACTTGGGGGGGGGATAAATAAAGTTTTTTACTAGAGGTCGTTTTCTGCGATGACATCATTGTTCACAAGATGATTTTCGGAGTGAATTGGGAGTTGATGGATTTACAAGCCTAACCGGATACATATGGCACATATATACCTTGAGATACCTTTATTTTGAGTGTATGTTGCACTCATTCATTGAGCGAGAGTCCAGTAAAACCCCAGTTATACCGTTGTGCACTCGGTTCTTGTTGTTATTAGTCTAGATGCTTGTCGGCACTTAGTTCAGGATGCACCACGTAGAGTATGAACTGTCAGTAATATTATCATTATTAAAAATGGAAACTTTATAAGCATTACTCAAATCCTTAGGATTATTAGGATAACATAATTATATATATGCATTCCCAATGATGATGGTAATGATTACTTTGACTTTTTTTATCTCACAGTGTCGTCTCGCCAGTCATGTAGATGAATTATGGCGCCGTTGGATATGCATTACTGTCAACAAACCAAATTTGTGCAAAATGGAATCGAAAGAAAACGACATTTTTGGATTTCTCAGCGGATTGAGTCTTCCGTCAAGTCACAGTCTACTGAATGATGTAATGAAAATGATGAACAAGCAATCAATCAAATCGGATGCTGTTGTTTTCGACGACACTTGTCAGATGGAATGGTTGATGAATGGTGATGACGGCGGTATTGGCGAAGAGGATGAAGAAGGAACAGCAGGAGGCGGAGGAGGAGACGAATGTGGATTGGTTGTTGTTAGTCGGTTGCAAATATTTGCCAAACCGCAATTGATTCGGCAGTTGTTGAGGATTATGGATGCGTTGAACGAGTCCAAGGTAGGAGGTTTTGTGTTGTATCATTTCATTCACTGTCGTTGGTGACACGTAGTCACCATTTGTACGATCGATTATTATGGCTTGATAAACGTGATGAATGTAGAATAACGAAGTTCCTTGACTGGTGCCATTCTTCATAACGATTGGCGAAGTCGTTAGAGTTATCTTCTTTATCCCAACAGCGGAAGCCCAGTTATAACGTTGTGTACTTGGTCTCTACTGTGTTAATCTGGGTACTTGGGTGCACATGGAGGCAATAGCTAGCAATATAATAATGATATAATAATTCAATGATTAGAAATTATTATTTTGTAAGCATTACCCTTAAAAGGCCACAAAAATTGTAATGAATAGTGTTCACTTTTTTATTTATATACATAACAAATACAGGGACAAACTAACGATTTTTTGCAAGTTTATTTTGTCCACGTATTGTTTTAAATTAATTTTACACTGTATTGATACAATTTGTTTGTGTTCTTTACAAATTTTTAAAATCTAGAGTCGAATTTATGAATTTTCTCACAAATTGTGGACACACTTGTTTAGACCTTGGTTCGAACCGTGCTTAACAACAGCAACAAACAACGATTCTTCATGCAAATGGCTGAAATTTAAAGTATGTGCTTGTGTTTTTATTTGTGACAGGTTTTTGGTTATTTACTACTTATATAACCTTATAAGTAGTAGTTGATAGAAGTTTTTAAAATTTTTTGTTTTCACTACTTTGAATGCTTTACCAGATAAACATGCTTTTCAGCAGTTGACATTTTAGCCAAGCTGAACGTAGGCCCGCATTTAGTGGGCCGGTTGTGGGATTCGAACCCATGCCAACCAGATCGTTTATTATGTCGTTAATAAGATGCACTTTAACAATGTAGATTGTACTTCACAATGGCTTGGTGGAATGTTAATAATAATTTTGAAGATTTAAATAAAATCTCAGTTTCTAGTAGTAACGATTATCTTATTTTTATACAACCACGTGTGAGATGCTAATGATCCTGAGGATTTGAGTAATGCTTATAAAGTCTCAATTTCCAATGATGGTGATATTCCTGACTGTTAGTCCTCCACGTGGTGCATCCTGGACTAGGTGCCAACAGGCATGTAGACTAATAACAGCAGGGTCCGAGTGCACAGCGGTATAACTGGGCTTCCGCTACGGCGGGTGGGTGCGAACATACACCCAGGATACTTAAAGGTATCTAAAGGTATACGTATACCATATGTAGCCCTTGGGCTAAGGGAGATAACCCTGACAAAAAATCAGGCGGCCTCGTCAATCTTTGCGAACAGTGGCGATGTCACAAGGATGCCGTCTACCAGCCAAGAAACTTTGTTATTCTTCCACGTTTGTCTACGCTTGCCAAGCCATCGAAATCGATCGTTCTACATGTCGTATAAATATGGGAAATAATGAAGAGGTGACCACGTCATCAACCAAAATGAATGAATGAATGAATTCGTTTTATGTTGTATAAATATGGGAAATAATGAAGAGGTAACTACGTTATCAACCAAAATGAATGATTACCACGTGTGCAATTTTTACTCAGATTAAGCACTTAGTGACAGTAGTATTCCGTTTAGATGGATGAGTACAACCTTACACTCTTAGTATTTAAAAGACATTGAAAGGTCAATGTATTATACCATATATAGCCTTCTAAATAAGAAAGATACATTGAACAAATATTAAGCCATCTTGTTAATTAAGATAGACAATTTTGATAAAATAATAATAATGGTGAAGAGGAAACTAGTTTTCGTTTTCAATTTGGTTGGTGATCACGTGATCACCACTTCATTATTTTTTATATTTATACGGTATATAAAACGATCGCCTTTGATGCTTTGATAAGCGTAACGCAAACGTAGAAGAATAACAAAGTTTTTTGGCTGGTAGACGGCATTCTTATGACGTTGCTACTGTTCGCAAAGATTGATAAGGTTGTCTGAATTTTTGTTAGGGTTATCTCCCTACATATGGCATACGTATACCTTAAGATAGCTTTTAGGAATTTTGGATGTATGCTAGCACTCATTCACTAAACGGGAATCCAGTGAAAGCCCAGTTATACCGTTGTGCATCCGGTTCCAGCTGTTATTAGTCTAGATGCCCGTTGGTACCTAGTCCAAGGCGCACCACATGGAGGATGAACAGTCAGGAATGTCACCATCATTGGAAATTGAAACTTTATAAGCATTATCTAAATCCTCAGGATCATTAGCATCCCAATAATAATTATATTCCTGACAGTTCTTCCTCCACATGGTCCAACCTGGACTGGATGCCAACAGGCATCCAGACTAATAACAGGGACCAATTGCGCAGCGATATAACTGAGCTTTCATCGGATTCTCATGCAGTAACTAGGTGCAAGTATGCACTCAAGATGCCTAGAAGGTATCTCAAAGTAACTATCTACCATAAGTAGCCGATTAGGTTTGTGAATCTGTCAACCTTAAAGAAGATCGCCTCGTCAATTCCTGTAAACGCTGACGTCGTCACAAGGAAGCGGTCTTCTACTCAATTCGCATCCGATAACCTTTTCGTTTGTAAGGTTGGCAAGGTCACCTGATTTTTTTGTGTAGGTTATCTCTCTTAGTTTAAGGGCTGCATATGGTCTACTGTTGGTGTATGCTTGCACTTATCCGCCGAAATCGTTGTGCACTACGTGGAGGATGAACAGTCAGGAATGTCACCATCATTGGAAATTGAAACTTTATAAGCATTATCTAAATCCTCAAGATTATTAGCATCTCAAAGGGAAGCAACCGAATTGCACAGCGGGCTTTCATTGGATTCGTGTCAAGTGATTGGATGCTGGCATACACTCAAAATGCTTAAAAGGTATCTCAAGGTGACTATTTACCATATGTAGTCGGTTAGACTCGTGGATTTGTCAACCGGCGTCAACCATTCAGAAGATTGCCGTGTCAATTCATGTGAACACTGGTGTCATCGCTAGGAAGCGGTCTTTTAGTCAAGAAACTTCATTTATTCTTCCCCAAATTCAATTCGCATCCAAAAATTATTTTGTATAGGTTTTCGAGAAGCTATTTATTTTTATTTTTTAATGTTTATTACTTTGAATGTTTTACGAGAAACGCATCTTTCAGCAGTGGACATTTTAGCGAAGTTGATTATGGGCCCACATTTAGTACGTCGGTGGGGTGGTATTCGAACCCATGCCCACCGAGGTCCAAATCGAGCGCTGTACCGCTAGACCACCCCGGCACTTGGAATTAATAAAGACGTGGCTCTGATACCAATTTATGTTGTTATTATTGTTGACCTTGGCTGGATTGACCTATTCATCTCCAGGATGCACCACATGGAGGACGAACAGTCAGGAATATAATCATTATTGGAAATTGAGACTATTATTCAAATCCTCAAGGTCATTAGCATCCCTCCTTTGTAGTCGATTGTTCCATATGCTGTATAATGAATCTACTACAATGAATTTTATTTGTTTTTATTCATTTCAGACGACACTAATCCACCAAGAAATGCGTTTGTCAGATGCCGACAGCAGTCCAAAATCTTCCACTAACTCCGCACCTCTTCCTTCATGGTGTTTGGATTTGGTACAATCGAACGTCAGTCAACCTGAAGACAACTACGATTTAATTTCCGATTCCTGTCTCCAGCTAATTACCGTTTTCGAACAACTGTCTACATATTTATTTGGCCTAGAAATTGCCAAAGATGCAGATGGTCACGTGAAACGGTTTATCGATCTGGCCTTGAATCGCAAATCGTCACACCACCCTACTGTTTCGGTATCCGACCTATTTGATAGCCAGTTGGGCACTCTATTGATTGACGGTCGTCTAACCATGGGACTGCCTCAGGCCGAAAACCCTATCGGTACCGAATTACTATTGGCCTTAACCCAAAACGTGTGTCATTTGATTGGAGTGGGCAAAGAAACGGGCTTTTTGACTGGCGACTTCAATGAAGATAACCAACCGCCGCCAACTATTCCTACGCTAGCCGAACAAACGTCGTCAAGTTTGGCGCCTCCCTTGGCCTGTTCAATTCAGTCTGACGTTTGTCTAGTTGGTGGAGCTAGTCGTTTGTGGACGTGGCTCAACAATTTGTCTTCAATGGGCTGCAAACAAGTGACCAATCAGATTTTAGCTGATGTGCGTAGTCTTTTGTCAGACCGGTCGTTGTTTTACAATCCAATTCGATTGGTTGACGAATTAAAAGCAGTCGATGACGAACAAACCAATCAGATTGCTTGTGAGTCGGATCATCATTCAATGCAGGCAGATGATAATGATGATGGAGAAGATGGTGAAGTTGGGCTGGAACTATTTGACAAGCGAAATGAATACGAATACTTGAAAACGATGCCCAGTTTGCGACTACTGAATTCGAAAATCAATATGAAGGATTTGTGTCGTTATTTGGATTTGGGGTCATTCAAATTTCCCCAGTGCACGGTGCGTGGGTGGTTTATTTTTGTCATCGAAAGTTTGATCGATTTTTTAAAAATAAAAGTTGATTATTGCAATGCTTTATTCGACCTTGGCATTATGCTGTGATTGGTCGATGATGACTAGGCCAGTGATTATTGAACTGACTTTAGTTAGCATTTGATTGGATGAAAGTAGGTGATGAGAACTTTGCTTTAGATGGTTTCAAACCTATGTTTAGCCAAGAGAAGGAACGTAAAAACTTAAGATTGGCTATCCTGTATTGTTAAAGAAACAACCGTATCACAAGGCTGTTAACACTGCGCTATAGCTATTCTCCTTTTTAAACCGGTCTTCGCACCGGCTGCAGTGGAGGAGGTCAGCAAAATTAAGTGATAAGTAAAAACGATTAAGAATTTTAATTATACACTATTTACAGAAGGATATGTAGTTTATTTATTTATACCATTCCCCCCTTCACACCTAAAGATTTCTTCGACCATTCCAATGTTTATGGACAAATTGAACAACTTTTTATCTCAACGAAAAGCGTACTTGGACCAACTTGAAGAGCGTTTGGCCGAAAGAAGATCCGATTTGGAAGATCCAAATGGAATGACGACGGACAATAACGATATAATGAGTCACGTGACGAATGGTATCGATCTGGTTCGGTCATTGATTGAATTTGTTCCACGACTATTTCTGATTTATACGACTTTGATGCCAATGCTGTACGCTGATTTGTTCCAAACTGATTTGAAATTTGCTGGTATGTATTTTTGCTGCTATTGTTTTTTTTTACATTTATTTTTTTGCTACTTTGAATATTTTGACGGGTAAAGTATCTTTCAGCAGTAGACATTTTAGAAAAACCGAGCGTGAGCCCGCATTTAGTGGGTCGGTGGTGAGATTCGAACCCCCACCCAGGTCCAAATTAAGCTAGTTTGAATAGCTTCTTGAATTCCTATACGAAAAGGTTGTCGAAGGCGAATTGAGCTTGGCTAGAAGACCGCTTCTTTGCGACGACGCTAGTGTTTACAGGAATTGAAGAGGCGATTTTCTTTAAGGTTGACACCGGTTGACAGATTCACAAGTTTAACCGGTTACGTATGGTAAATAGATACCCTTGATAACTTTTCTAGGACTTATTCACTGAATGGGAATCCAGTGAAAGCCAAGTTATATCGCTGTGCATTCGGTCCCTACAGTCGTTAGTCCTGATACTTGTTGGTATCTAGTCCAGGGCGCACCACATGGAGGATGAACAGTCAGGAATGTCACCATTATTGGAAATTGAAATTTTATAAGCATTACTCAAATCCTCAGGATCATTTGCATCTGTAGATACTAGTAATGAATTCATTTCATTCATTCATTTTGGTTGGTGACGTGATCACTTTAAAGCAATCATTAAAGTTCACTCGATGTGTTGATAACTACTCAAACTGTTAATATGTTAAAAACACTTGAATCTGTGTACATCCGCACATTAAAACCTATCTTGTGTGCACAAAAACAATTTGTAACTTCATTAAATTTAACGTGGACTTAACATATGCATGTTGCATATGTGTATGTATGTATAGTTATAAATGTTAAGTTAATTACATCATATAATTTTATATATATATATACTGATTCTTTATATGTTTGTGACTGAAGAGAATATACGAAATGAATTCATCTCACAGTTTACGTCTTTTGTTATTTTTGTTTGGATTCATTTATAGCCAATTATCAAACAGTTTTATTTTTATTGATCGATTATGTTTGACACCATGTTAAGTTTAAATAGTTCAGTTATTATTTTTTCAATGCTTTTTTTATCAGTTTTATTTCATAACAACTGCATGTACTTGGCTCATCAGTGTCTAACTTTGGGCGAACAAGCAATTTTCCCATTAGCCGAACAGATTGGACGCCTCAAGAACACCATTTCAAAGTCGGATAATTCGACCTTGCTTATCGAACGGTCGGCATCGATGAGCACGTGTATTTTGGTACCCCACTTACGTCAGACTGCCATTCAGTGTCTTTTGGAGAATCTACACAGTGAATGTCAGAAATCATTGGTTGATGGCTTGAAACAGATTAAATCTTTTCAGGTACTGACGTAGAAAAATATTATTTATAAAAAATTGGCGAGGATACTTGTTTTTGTCAGGTTATACATGGCATACAATGAGGTGTTTTTAAGTAACCTAATTATATGCTGTTATTAAGGGGGAAGTTAAGACATCTTGGTATGTATTTATGTACCTGCTTCACAATGTACTATGTAAAGCTAAGCAAAATCATCAACAACAAAAGTTGGTGGCAGAGCTACCTCATTATTATTTCCAGGTTTACATAGCATCCCCAATTCCTATACGAAGAGGTTATTGGATGTGAATTGAACTGGGGGGAGGGATAAATAAACTTTTTTGGCTAGAAGACCGCTTCCTAACGACGGCACCAGTGTTCACCGGAATTGACGAGGCGATCTGCTGTTATTAATCTAGATGCCTGTTGGCACCTAGTCCAGGACGCACTACGTGGAGGAGGAACAGTCAGCAATATCACCATCATTGGAAATTGAAACTTTATAAGCATTACTGAAATCCTTAGGATTATTAGAATCCCCCGGTGAAATCTATATTATTATTATTATTATTAAAATCAGAAATTGAATTAAAACAAGGAAGTTTTTCAAAATTATTGGCGTACTGTTTTCACTCGAATAGTTGAATGTTTTATGGGTAAAACAATTAATGATAAGAAAAAATGAAATACTGTTTTAATATATGTTTTTGCAGAATATCAAAATGAATGTTGTTCAAACTTGTTGTGATCATTTAAATCGAATCTCCAATGACTTAATTTTATTGCCCCAAGTAATGTACTTGCGTTGTATGGGTAAGTTAGTGGTTTTATTTAAATCAGAGAGCATTTTACGGTGGTTTTTAAACTGTTTTTACTTATTCAGTACTTAAAATGTATAAACTTATATTATTGGTTGTTGATTATTTAGCCAATCAACAAAGGCTTTTTTTTATAGTTGATAATTTTTTTTAACCAATTACAGAAGCCATATGATATCATTGGTTAATTATTAAAGAATTTTGTTGTTATTAATCCCCTTTTATTCAATCATTATAAATTATTTGCTTTTTCCTTTTTAAAATGTGTGGTTTTGGTGGTGCGCAACAGGCCATTCTATTCTTCATTAACTCTGTATATATTTGAACATTATTTTACTTAGTCTGTGTTATGTTTATGCTCTTCTTTTTAAAATTTAAAATTTATGTCGAGGAATCATGTGCAATACGGTTTGTACCGAGTTGATCAGTCATTTGCTCGATCTTGTTGATTTGACTAAATCCGACTGTGATGTTGCTTTGATCGCTTTGGAGAAAATTACAAAAACGGTGAGAATACTTTATATTTTTATCAACTAACCAATCTATTTATTTTTATTTCATTTATTGTGGTTGGTGTTTACCTTCTCATTATTTCCCATATTTATACGGCATAGCAAACGATCAATTTTGATGGCTTGATAAGCGTAGACAAACGTAGAGTAACGAAGTTTCTTGGCAAATTCCTTCCTCAATGTTTGTGCTAAAGGGGATTACTTTTACAAATATGACCTAAGTTTTTGAACATAACTAATATCATCATTATCATCATCGGGGATAAACATCCCCCACCGGTTATTATCACTCAGGGTAGTCCAACAAAAACCAAAGCGTCTGTAAAAGCGTCAACTTTTGTAGTGTGTACTCAAAGAACGACACTTGAGGTGTGTTGACATTAAATGTTAATTACATCCCGAGTTAAACCCCTCCAATGATCTCTGTTGGCTACATAGGGTAAACAAACGGACGCCCATTTAAATAATTCATTTGGACGGGGGGTTAGCATAAATAAAAGGACTGAGTTCGCATGCTACAATGTCTGTCCAAATTTTCCGTTGGCCGCCTGGCCTTCTTTTTCATACGGGTAATGGGTGGGCTTTCATAGCTATTCTGGCTGGATGAGTGGGCGATCTACGTAAAACATGGTCAATCCATTTTAATTGTCTTTCTTTAACTGTGCTAGAGTACATGGCCAATAAATGTTAAGAGACTTACAAATATCTGGGAATGGTCGAACATAACTAAAAGTTTGTATTATTACGATACTAATTTCAATATGATGCTTTAGGGTATATGGGATCTATGAAACATTTTCCATAACCTTTTTAGTTAAACCTATTCGGTGACATAATCACCTCTTCATTATTTCTACATTTATACGGCATACTAAACGATCGATTTTGATGGCTTGATAACGTAGAAGAATAACACAGCATTCTGTTTGGTGGACGGCAATGCGCCACTGTTAGCAAAGATTGACGAGGTTGCCTGATTTTTTGTTAGGGTTATGTCCCTTAGTCCAACGGCTACATATGCTATACATATACCTTTTTAAAACCTTTGCATCTATACTTCAAGGCTAAAGCCCAAATTCATTACTGTGAACTCGGTTCAGTGTTTAGATACACTACGTGGATGATTAGTCGGGAAAATGAAACTTATCAAGCATTACTCAAAAAAACGTGTTTTCTGTATGAATATTCAAGTAACAACGAGCCCTCCATTTTGGCTTTAAGCTTGAGTTGGAATTCCAAATTTTACAGTCTGTTAGATCTCTGTTTTTTTTCCTCTGATTTAATCTGATAAGGATGTTTTCCAACACTCTCAACTAATTTCAAAATATTGTTATGTAACTTATTATTACAAAATAATTTAAATTTATATTTCAATTTTGTTTACCAACTGGAAAATCAGGACGTGAGAATACTCACGAAATCACAATGACGTCAATAACAAAAAGGCGCTTTAAAATATGGTTCAAACAAACAGCAACACAGTTTGATGAGGACAATGCAGACATGTCGGTTTTTGGAAGAATTTGATATTTATTTGTGAAAAAATAAAACCCCATTGTTAAATATAACCAAACCGTACTATATAGGCTATTAAACCTGGCAGTATGCAAGGACCTATATGGTAAAGTCCTAGTGAAAGGGTTCTCTCACTTGCTAAACCGGTAGTAACGTAGCAGCATTTGAGGACACTGGGCAATTAGAATTGATCAGATTCACTATAAATAATAAATTTACAGGTCGAAGGTCATCCACCCGTAGCTCAGTGGTTTAAGGCGCTGGCCTGACACCAGATAGGGCGTGGGTTCAAGTTCATGTCTGTGTAAAACTTGAAAGGTATGCGTTGCTGATAATACCAGATAAGGATGAAACAGCTGTACAGTGCTCCTGGTTGACTGGAAAACCTAGTAATTATAATTCAAGTGAATCTGACGATACTAATATAACATTTCTAAAAAATAAATGATTTAAAATTATTTTTAAAATGAATTTTTTGTTTGTTTTAGATTGAGGAAATTTTTGCTCAACAGCAAGTCAATTTTGATTTGTTACACAAGGTGAGAAAAGTGAATTGAATTTCAGTGCCAGGGTGATCTAGCGGTACAGCGCTCGACTTGGACCTGGTGATACATTTACATTCATTTTTTTCATTTTGGTTGGTGACGTGGTCACCTCTTCATTATTTCCCATATTTATACGACATGTAGAACGATCGATTTCGATGGCTTGACAAGCGTAGACAAACGTGGAAGAATAACAAAGTTTCTTGGCTGGTAGACGGCATCCTTGTGACGTCGCCACTGTTCGCAAAAATTGACGAGGCCGCCTGATTTTTTGTCAGGGTTATCTCCCTTAGCCCAAGGGCTACATATGGTATACGTATACATTTAGATACCTTTTAAGTATCCTGGGTGTATGTTCGCACCCAGCCGCCGTAGCGGAAGCCCAGTTATACCGCTGTGCACTCGGACCCTGCTGTTATTAGTCTACATGCCTGTTGGCACCTAGTCCAGGATGCACCACATGGAGGACTAACAGTCAGGAATATCACCATCATTGGAAATTGAGACTTTATAAGCATTACTCAAATCCTCAGGATCATTAGCATCCCACCTACACTAAAATGCGGACCCACATTCGGCTTTGCTAAACAATGTCCACCGCTGAAGGATGTTTTCTCTAAAACATCCAAAGTAGTAAACATAAGATTGATTGATTTATTATTGTTGGTTTCCTTCGAATCCGATGGCCTGATAAGCGCAACAAGCGTAGAGGTTTTAACGAAGTTTCTTGGTCAATAGACGCATCCTTGTGATGGCGCCATTGTTCGCAAATAGGCCACCTGATTTCTTCTGTTAGGACTATCTCTCAGCCTACTGGCTACATATGATATACGTATACCTTTTTAGTACTCTGCGTGTACTTGGTTTTTGCCGAATTCTTGTTTGAGATAGGTAATTTTAGTTATGTAAAAGCTACGTAATCGTGTTTAAAAACATTGTAAAAGGAAAGTATCAGAATGTCATTGTTGACCTAGTGACTGCATTATTATTATTACTATTATTTTAACTTTTTTATAGTCTAAATCTTTTTCATTGTTGGATCGACGGGTTCCAAGTTTTGCGCGACTACAGGGAATTATTTTGATTCTGCGTGCATCGTCTATGATTGAAATTCGTGATGTATTGTGGGCTAATGGTCACGGTCCTTTGATAACTAAGTTTACCTTGACCACTTCGGAAATCCGCGGTTTAATTAAGGCTCTTTACAGTTCATCACATGTTCGAGATCAATTGTTGCAAAAGTTACATTGAAATGTTTAATATTTGTTGTGTTTTTAGAGTTACTTATTTTTTGTTTACATTGTTTATAAAGAAAGATTTGTATAAATAATATTTATTATAATGTGATCTTACTACATGTATGTGGTTTTCGAGGTTGTGTGGTTTAGAGCTAGATTTGTTGTTATTAACCAACAAGAGTAGAAACGTGTTTATCTACCCGTACAATATCGTTATCTTTGATCCTTTCCTAGATGCATAAAGGAAACCTGGGGAGCGGTGCCGAGACGTATGTGGGTAGATTATTTTACGAAGAAATGAGCCCGTATGTGAAATGATGGAGGCGCAAACGAGAATTAACTCTAGACTTTCTTATCTTTAAAAGGTATTCTCTACGAGAATCATTGGAGGAACAAAAACGTGGTCTAATTGTTTGGTATTTACTAAAATAAGGTCTCCCCAGAAGCTCCTATTTTGTAACGGGAAGAGCGTAAGGGGCTTTTAAATGATCGGAATATTTAACATCTTTAAGCCTCTGTAGCTTATCGATTTTATTGATGTATGCCTTTAGGATAGGAGACGTGATTTGGGTGCAGTATTTGAGTTGGAGCTTCATGTATAACTGGTGTAGGAGACGGCTGCGATTGACCGGAATATTACCTAGATTATGCTTAAAAAACTTTATTGTGGTGAGACGAAAGTTAAGAGAGGGACTAAAGGTAACACCAAAATTCTTAACCAAGTTAACAACAGAAATAGGTTAAAAACCTTGAACTGTGAGAAGATTGCTTTAATATTATGATGATTATGACTTTGTTCAGACTTTATTTTGATGCGCCTATTTTGTATTTGAATTTACCACGTTTGTTGTGGGCGTGATTGTGGTTTTGTGAGTATATTGTGTTCCTGTTGGTAAACAGTATTGTTATGTAATTTTGAATTATTTTGTAATAATAAATTACAGAACGATATTTTAGATCACACAATAGCTTTCTTGATTGAAATTAATGGGGGTGTTGACAAATATCTGTATCAAGTTAAACAAAAGGAAATTAGGATCGAGATTTCAGTGGAGAAATGTGAAATAGGTGGTGAGGTAAAGGCAAGATGAAGGTAGATGGAACAGTTAACAATTATGGATAGCGAGGAAATATAATAAATACACAAGTAATAGTAAAACAAGTTTTGTATTACAATGTAATAACTAAAAAAAGAGAGATAGAGATAAGTAACACTCCGGTTAATGTCTAGCATGTTGCGCGCTTCGTTTCACAAGTCTATAGAGAAGAAACTAATATTTAATTGCGGATAACAAATATTTAAAATTAAAAATGTTAATAAATAATGCAAAGTATCCTGCATTTAATTCTTTATTTGTTTTATAATTTATATTAAAAAATCTATTAAATTTATATTTATTATTCTTAAGCTTTAATATCTCACTAGAGATACAATCAGCGTAAAATACATTTTTACCATCAATATAGAAATAATAAGAAAAGTTAAAAAAGTAGTAGTACAAATAATGCAAGCAAACTGAAATAGAATGTCATATGTTAATGAATATAAATATAGTGAATACAATAAACATGTGATTTAAAAAAAATTCAAAATACTATACTGTGAACGAGGCATTATAAGGCACAGTTACATTATACTGTATGATGTCCAAATTAGTTCAAATAAATGCGTGGGTGGAATGATTCCTACTTTGATAGGTTTGTTAGTAGTTCAATTTTGTTTGATTTTATTTATTATTATTACAAAATCCTTTTGCTTTAAAAAATAATAATAAGCATGGGGCAATAGGATAACAATTACAGCAAAAATTAACATCAAAGTCTCGTAATTCAAAGAGAACATGAGACAACAAAAAGTTTTCATGTATTTGAACATTCTGCCAAATGCTTTGCTTGAACCTATAAAACATTCATTTCAATTAAGTCTTCCCGAATAGTTCTTAGCCAAGTTTTCTGTGGTCTGCCATCCTTTCTTTTATCATTTACAATTGTCCATTCCAAAACTGTTCTTGCTGGTCTTTCGGGCGGTAAACATAGAATTTAACCAAGTAATTTTCTTCGTCTAATTGCAATAATGTCATAGAGTGAACGAGAGTCAGTTCTTCTCATGATCTCATCATTTGAGATGTGATTGTGCCAGGTAATCATTAAAATATTTCTAAGACATTAACGAAAAACATCCACAATCTTATCAATATTGTCCGTACGTTTCCATGTTTCTACGTTTCACTCCCATATATTACCGTAGGAATAATTATTGATGCGTACAAACAAAGTTTTGTTTGCAGGCGAATGGAAGAACATGACCATATTGATTTAAATCTATTGAAGACTGACATTGCCTTTCCAAGTCTGGATTTAACATCAATTTTGGTTTTTCCGTCTTTACCAATGATGCTTCCCAGATATGTAAAGGAATCACCAGTATCAATATTTTGTTCACTAATTTTGATGGGCAAATTATTGTTTGACTTGATGTACAACACTTTTGTCTTTGAACAATTAATTTGTAAGCCAGTATGAGAACTGATATCATTGAGTCGTGTTGTCATATTTTGAACCATTTCTGGAGTTTCACTGAGTAAACTAATATCATCTGCAAAATCCAAATCTGTTAATCTGCCTTGGTTCCATTTGATACCATAAGATAAATTATTTATAGTTTGAGTCATAATAAAATTAATTACCAGAAGAAACAAAAACAGTGATAAAATATATCTTTGACGTACTCCCGTGACAATTTCAAACATAGCAGCATGACCACTTTTTGTTCGAACACAGCAATTTGAATTTTGGAATAAAGAACGCATAATATTCACATATTTTAACGGTATTCCGTAAAATTTAACAATTTTCCACAAAAATTCTCAATAAACATTGTCAAAAATTTTCATAAAATCAATAAAATTAATTGTTAGTGATTGCTGAAATTTTTGACTTTGTTTAATAATGTTACGAAGTGTGAGTATTTGTTCAATACAGCTTCTTCCTTTCCAAAAACCTGCTTGTTGTTCTCGAAAATGTTTATTTACCGCATTACTTAAACGATTTCAAATTACTTTGCAAAACACCTTACCAGGAACAGACAATAAGATTATTCCGTGCCAATTATTGCAATCATTCAGACTTTCTTTTTTGGGTAGAGTAACAATTACTCTTTGCCGCCAATTATTTGGAACTTGTTCATTATGCCATATAACATTAAATAAATAAGCAAGCTTACTTGTTACAACATCACCTCCATGTTTGAGCATCTCTGCAGTTATCTCGTCAAGTCCTCCTGCCTTATTGCTTTTTAACCTTTGAATTGCATAAATCACTTCAGTTACAGAAATTTCATCAATGCATATTTCCGAATTTTGAATCACATTTATATTATTATTATTATTAAAATCTATGAGAGTATTTGGCATGGGCTAATTAAGTACTTCTTTAAAATGTTCTACCCATATAGATGATTGCTTATCATTTGTTGGAAGTAAACGACCATCTTTTCCTTTGATTGGAATATCGGTGTTCTTTCTAACCCCGACAGTTGTTTTACAATTTTATACAGAGTCTTGGAATCATTTTTTGTTGCTGCCTTATCTGCTTTTTTGCATCTGCTTTCTAACCAATTATTTTTATCTTTGCAGCAGCTTTTTTTAACCTGTTTATCTAAAGTTCTATATTAATTATCAAATATTTTCCAAATAAAAAGATTGTTAGATTGATCTCTCTCTAATTTTGTTTTCTTTCTTAGATCAATTAAATTCCAGGAAACTGATCAAGTTCATTGTTTCTTTGTAAAGCGACATCTTCTACCTAGCACATTTGCTGCATAGTTTGTAATTGTTTTATAAAATAATTTCCATTGATCATCAGACTTTTCTACCCTTTTCAGATTTTGAAATGTATTTTTTAAGGAATTGTAAAATTGATTTAAAATATTTGACTGTTTAAGCTTTTCACACGAAAATGGTTGTAATTTTTTGTTGTTTCTATTGTCTTTAATTTTAAACAGAATTTTCCAACAACAAGATTGTGATCAGAACCAACATCTGCACCGCGATATGCACGTACATCTTGCAATAAAGATCGCCATTTTGTGCTAATACAAATGTAATCAATTTTGTTTGTTGTTTTTCCATCTTGAGAAACCCACGTTATCTTGTGTATATTTTTGTGAGCGAAAAAAGTGTTGCTAACACTCATTTCACAATAATGGTTTAGCGTTAACAATTTATAACTATTATTATTTATGCTATCAGCATAGCCATGTGGTCCAACATTTGAGAAGTACCCAGATCTGTCTTTGTCCAATTTCGCATTCAAATCACCGATTAAAATTTTGATGTCTCTTCTTGGCACATTATCTAACAAATTTTGTAATTAATCATAAAAAATATCTTTTTGGTTCTCTTCAGTAGCCTCAGTAGGGGCATAGACTTGCACAATTGTTTGATCAAGTTGGACAGTCTATACGCAAACGCCCTTATTATCAATTTACCTTTGTTTTACTTACAGAAACTTTTTATTACTACTCAATAAACGTTCTTCAAATATCCGTTGAAGTAAAACTCACGAATGTAGAATATTCTTTATTAGTAAAATGATAAGCGTTGACGTTTGCGTATAGACTGTCCAACTTGATCAAACAAGTCAATTGTAAGATAAGGGAATTTTACAAAAGTTAGCGAACTGCTCCACGTTAATACAGTCAAATTCAAACAAATGCCAAATTGACACACAGTCACAAACAACCAAATAAGCACAAATAAACAAACATTTATAAGTTAATTTATTGGTGCTTTTCAAGCAATAATTAGGATTTTACAATATGTGCGATCACTTTTTTGCCGCTGTTTGCCGGAATGGCGTCTTCTTATTGTTTTTGTAGCAGTATAATTTTTTTACAGAGGCCAGGTTGCTAACCTTGCGTTCGAACCCTCATCCTTTATCCAGGCTTGGAACTGGCTAGATTGAATTATTTTTAATCCAAACTAGGCAAAGTTATCCAAACTAGTTAGTGGTTCAATTTTGTTTGATTCTAGATTGGTCAATATTCTGGATCAGTATGGCAGATATTAATTTTTGTACTGATTAGTTTTAGCTTTCATGTGCAGATAAGTTTTTGTTTTTTGGTCTAATTGACCTACTTTAGCAGTGTACTTTATATTTAGTATATTACATTAATTTTTTAGATCTTGTCGTAATCTTAAACAAAATGCTAACATTTTTAGTCTGTGTTTTTCAGCTGGTCTTAAAAGGAATGTGCAATGTAAAAATGTTATTTTATTATTTTTTAAAGATATTATTGGTGTTTTCTATTTGGATAATTTAATTATAACATACAATTGAGACCAGTAAAAAACAATTGTTTTATACATGTTTATATTCACTTTTAATTTATACAGTTATTTATTATAATAATCTGTAATAAACGCAACGGTAACTTGTTGTTATGCAATTAATTAGCGCGCGTCACGCTACACGACCATTGGAGCGTTATTTACCTTTTCCTCTTTTCTTCTTTTTTAAAGATTATTGCAGTGTTTTTTTGCATTGTAATAGGTACTTGTTTTATTATTTTTTTGCATATTTATCATTTTCGCTCGTTTTCTATAATTGTTAACTTCTACTATCTACTTTGATTTTATTATGATTTTAAATTTTTTCTGTAGCTATTCTCCTTTTACCTCACCATCCATTTCATTTTTTCCCCTAAAAACATGTGACAATTGGAGAACCGAGTACTAATAGGCGTTTTGGCCTACTCAACTCGTGGAAAATTCTGAAATCCTGAAAAATAAATCTAAAAATAACTTATTTTAATTTTAATATAAAAAATTTATGTTATTAAATATAATTTATAATTAAAAATCTAAATTATTAATGTTATAAAAGTAATTCTATTAATATACAATTGGTATTTATAATAAAGATGTAAATAAATTAAATTTTTTTAGTTGTAAAATTGATTTTTTTAGTAATATGAAATTTTAAGTTAACAAATATATTTTTTGATGTTAAAGCTTAATAATGCTAAAACTAATAATAATTATTTTAGTTTTCTTTTAAATAATAACAGCCAATAAACGTGAAGTTTCTAATATTTTTAAAAAAATTGTAAAAAATTATTTTTAATATTTATTAAAAATGTTTTTTAAATTAATTTAAAATAAAACACATTATGTTATACTATATTAATAAAATATTGGTTTTTCTTTATATGTTGGTTATTATTAGCTACTCATTGATCATATGTTTATAAGGCGTTGTTTTGAATAATTTTTTACATCTACTGTTTTGGGTATGTTTTTCAAAGTATGTTTCAATGATGATCTTAAGTTTATTATTTTGCAAAAGGATTTGCTTTTATTATTTTTAATTGAGTGATTTTTATTCTATTAATTACTTGATAGGTAAAATTCTTTTAAATTTCTAATACTTTTATGCTCAAAATACTGTTTAATTAAAGTTTTGCTATTTATTTTTATAGTATATAAACTTATATTTAAATAATTTATGAACTACATATTTTAAATTTGAGTTAATGCAATTTTGTAATAACTATGTGGATGTATTTTCTTTAGAAAATATTGTTTAATTTATATTTTTATAGTTTTTTGCTTGAGTATAAAGACTACTAATTGAATATTTTTTTAAATGAATTATATGTTTATAATTTTGTTAGTAAACATAAATTCAGTAAAAAATAATAACGTTTATGTCCCATTTGCAAAATATAATGTTTTATTAATTTTTAATTGAAGTTTCGGAATCTAATAAAAGCTTAGTTTTTGTTATTGATTGTGAATTTCGTTGGCTTAATGTAAAATTACATTAGTCGTTTAGGCTTAAAATAGACGAGGTTTTATTTTTGGTAATAATATGGTTGTAACATATTTTAGTAGAATTTGACTGTTTTGAAGAATTATTTAAATACGTTTTCTTGTATATTGATAATAATAGTAAACAAATTATTAACAAATGGGAGTTATTGGTCAGATTAAGACAATTGAGTAAAAATAAAAAACGTTTATATTGTTTATCACGTTACGAATTTTAATTTTAATTAATTGTTACCTATAAAGGTTTCGGATACATTTTTAGAATGAATTTTTAGAATGTCATTTCATAAATATTTACACGAGAAACATGTTTTGTTAAGTACACAAGTGCGCAGTTTTAGAAAAGGATTTAAATTTTGCACCCGCATTGGGTTTATTATTTTTCTACTAAGGTGTTTTTATATTTCTATTTTGTTATTAAAAGCAAAAACTACTATTTTTAAATTTTTATTGTTTTTCAACTTTTGAACAAATAAAAATAATTTTATATAATTTTTGATTTTGCAATGTTGCTTTAAAATTCCGGTTTTATAAAGTTGAGTTTTAAAGAACTATCTTTAAAAGTAATCTAGAGCACTCAGTTGTTTCGTAAAGATTTAACGTAGTTAAAATTGTTTGTCAAAGTCGTTTACCTTTAAGTAGTCTTCCTCTCATTTGAAGTGAGATGATTTCAGTTTTTTGAACAGTGTTTCCTAGATGGAGCTGATTCATTTAAACGTAGTATGGTCTTTACATTTTGTTATTATTAGTGAAGTTAGTTATAGACAGCTCTAACCTAGAGCTATTATACTTGATTTGAAGGGTTGTTAGAGTTTCTATACCTTCACCTTATTAGAATGAATGTTTAAGTTTTTTTTTATTAGCACTTAATGTGGGATAGTGTTTTGATATGCTAAATGTTTATTTGTCAAAAAGTTATTTTTCAGATACATTTTTGATTTTAGGTTTAAAATATGCAACGCCCTACTATGAATAATGACGAGTTAATTTTTTAGTTTTTATTGTTTGAACATTTTTTTAGCAAGTGTACATTTTGTGAAATCTTAGACGAGCCTGTATTTATTAATGGTGGTGGTAATTGAACTTGTGCTTAACTGGTGTTTAGTCTAATATCTTAGCCACGTCGGTGTAATGTTAAAAATAATCTAAATTTTGTTTTTATTTATTTACAGTCATGACACTTTGAACCACTATCAATCTATCCAAAACCATGGACGAACCATCATCTAACGACAATGTTTCTTCTCCTTTACCACCACCATCACCACCATTACGGCTACCGCCACTGCCACCGCCACCGGTACTACAATCCAAACCCAATTCGACGAATCTTTTTTCAACAACGAACGGCAGCTGCCCCTACAACATAAACAACAACTGTGCTGTCGACTGGGATGACAATGTTGTTAGTTTCATTTCGACATGTTCGCATCCAGGACTCGTCCGCCGTACATCATCTGTTGCTCGGCACGCACCTCCTTGTCGCAAGCAACACCGTCGCAATTTGTCGTCAGTTACGACAAGACGTTTTCACCATTTGGGTCACAATCGTAACATTAGCGATCCGTCGGCATTTTCGGCTGGCAGTCGCATTTGGTGGAATCAACCGCAAGAGTCCTTCTATATGTCGGGATGGGTACATTCCAACGAGTTACTTTCAAAAGATCGTGCTTCTTTTCATCGAGCCCATCATCATCATCCTCCTCCTCCCAGTTATCATGTTGTATCACGAGACCAGTCGAACGCCAACATTATTCTCGAATCGCCGGTGAGTATATCGTCCAAATCGAACAATGGATCGTTGGATAAGCATGTCTACATGACACTAGATGGAGTAGACTTGTCACAAGTTGTCCAGTCTAAACCGTCTACTAGTAGCCTATCGACAGACCTCCAATGTCTCATTTCCAGTCTCCAGCCGTGCGCTAATCATTTTACCATTTTAGCCAGTTTGTGCATGGCTATGTTTATGCAGTCAATGGTTGTGTCGGGACTTATGAGTAGTATGTTTACGACATTGGAAAAGCGATTCAATCTTACTAGTCGTCAGATTGGCTATATGATTAGCTGTTACGAAGTTGCCGGCATGCTTACGACAGTTGCCGTAAGTTTTGCCGTACAAGGAGCACGTCACAATCGGTTGAGGCTTGTGGGCATATTTATTATCGTGTTGGCGCTGGGATTTAGTCTATTTGCAGTACCGCACTTTGTTACCGGCGAATATAAACCGATTAGGCAAGACGAACATGTACAGTCGTCTATTCGAATTGAAGGTCCTTATTGTGTGCTCTCGGACGCCAATGAGACGGATAATGGAGGCAGTCAGATGGTGGACAAGCGCAGCGGTGTCCGAGGAGAAAAGAGCGACGAAGATGGCGAGAGTACGTCGGTTATACTTTGGATATTTTGTGTATCAATGCTGATGGCTGGCATTGGTGCCAGTCCGACGTATGTCTTGGGACCGACCTACTTGTGGGACAATTTGACTAGCAAACAATATCCGATTTATGCTGGTGAGTACTGTTCGTTTTTTCTTTTTCTTCCGCTTTCTATCTCCCTTCAATGCCTATTTTTTGGCAAATGCTAATATGATGGGTGATAGTAATTTTTAAATTAATCTACTGGACTATAGAAACGGGTGAAAATTTAGATTTAGAAGGATTTTACAATATGTAGGAGGGATTTTCTTTGGGGTTGACACCGGTTGACAGATTCACAAGCCTAACCGGATGCGGGGGTGGTCTAGCGGTACAGCGCTCAACTTAAACCTGCGTGGACATTGGGGTTCAAGTCCTACCACCGGTCCACTAAATGCGGGCCCACGTTTGGCTTTGTTGAATTGTCCACTGCTGAAAGATACCTTTGCCGTAAAACATTTAAAGTAGTAAAAATTGAAAAATATGGTAAATGGGTACCTATTCAGTGAGCGGGAATCTACTGAAAATGCAGTTATAACGTTGTGCACTCGGTCTATGCTGTTATTAGTCTAGATGCTTGTTGGTATATAGTCTAGGATGCACTACGTGGAGAAAGAACAGTCAAGAATATCACCATTATTGAAATTTGAAATTTTGTAAAGGTTACTCAAATTCTTAGGATTATTCATATTCCGCAAATCCTCAACATTATTAGCAGGAAAAACCGAAAGATAGATAATGTAAAGGATGAAAGATAAGAGGGGAGAGACTTGTAAGAAGAGGAAAACCGACGATCGATTAGACCAGGTGCGTAAACTGATCGATCCCTTACAAAAATGCT
Organism: Cardicola forsteri; assembly: GCA_025895645.1. Classification (NCBI taxonomy): domain Eukaryota; kingdom Metazoa; phylum Platyhelminthes; class Trematoda; order Strigeidida; family Aporocotylidae; genus Cardicola; species Cardicola forsteri. Next base: position 177,229 of record JAKXYG010000485.1, read on the forward strand.
TCAATCTATATTGAGTTGAATTTGTGTTATGGAAACTGCAATCAGATTGGCTATCGAAGTTATTGATTTTTTTACATCTTTCAATATAAACCCCGTGTAATATTTCGAGTATGGCATAGACACATGTTTACATGTTGAATAAAAGATGAATGGATGGATCGTATGTGTGTGTGTGTGTTTAGAAGCTGTATGCTAGAAATGTATATATATATATATATATATATATATATATATATATATATATATATATATATATATATATATATATATAAAAAATTATTATGAAAGTTGTTCTACTAGCAATGTGACAGATTTATTAAAGCATATATACACATACACACAGACATTATTATAGCTATATTTACAGTTTTAAATGTGACATGAACTTGAATGAATAATGGTGTGTACTTTTATTGCATCATTGAGTTTTAATTAATGTATTTTTGCTTATCGATTTTTTGCTCAGGTTACTTTTGGAAAAAACTTTTCATTTCATTTTGTTTTCAATAATTGTAAGACGAATGATCACATTCAAATTCTGTATTGCATAAATCTACAAAAGTCAAATTTGCTGTACTTAGGGTCGCCAAATGGCCCCACGTAAGGATAGGCAAAAGCATGATAGTATGAATATGTTGAACTCTACTGTAGCCGGTTCGAAGTTCGGTTGAGAAATCATTCATTCATTGTGGTTGGTGACACGTAGTCACCTTTTCATTATTTTCCATATTTCTACGGCATAGCAAACGATCGATTTCAATAACTCGATAAGTATAATAGGCGTAAAAGAATAACTGAGTTTCTTGGCTGTAACGTCCTAACTGTTGGCAAAGATTAACGGGGTCGCCTGATTTTTCGTCAAGGTTATTGTCCTTAGCCCTATGGTATACGTATAGCTTAAGATACCATTTAAATACCTTGGGGTGTATGCTTGCACCTATCTGCCGTAGCGGAAGTTGAGTTATACCGCTGTGCATTTGATCCTTGTTATTATTAATTTAGAGGAGGATGAACAGTCAGGAATATCAAAATTATTGGAAATTGAGACTTTATAAGCGTACTCCGTCTTCGTGGATCATCAACATTTAGGTTAAGAAAGGATAAGGGTTTGAGTGTACGATTAGACCTCTGCAAAATTAATATTTTTGGTTGGTTGGTGACGTGGTCACCTCTTCATTATTTCCCATATTTATACACGACATGTAGAACGATCGATTTTACCGATGGCTTAACAAGCGTAGACAAACGTGGAAGAACTCCAAAGTTTCTTGGCTGGTAGACGGCATCCTTGTGACGACGCCCTGTTCGCAAAGATTGACGAGGCCGCCTGATTTTTTGTCAGGGTTATCTCCCTTAACCCAAGGCTACATATAATATACGTATACCTTTAGATACCTTTTAAGTATCTGGGTGTATGTTACCCACCCGCCGTAGCGGAAGCCCGATTATACGCTATGCACTCGGACCCTGCTGTTATTAGTCTACATGCCTGTTGGCACCTAGTCTAGGATGCACCACGTGGAGGACTAACAGTCAGGATTATCACCATCATTGGAAATTGAGACTTTATAAGCATTACTCAAATCCTCAGGATCATTAGCATCCCTAAAAATTAATGGCAAGATAAAACCAATCAGGGAAGAAACAATTAAAAAAATCACATTTTGGTCAACTTACTGGTAGTAGGTGTGGGCCACGTTGGCGCATTCTTTCAAAGGGCATTGTTTGACCTTGAAAATGTTTATAAGGTGGAAAAATCGAACAGGAAGGGGAATCTTGTTATCTTGTAGTATCCAAAGCGAAGGCTATTTGCATTGCACGAATGCTTACATGCATACTAGTGTTTGAATGATTTTGTATACATACAACTGGAACTGGAAACAGACTTGTAGTGCATACTATTAACAAAGGTACGAAAATGAAACAGAGAAATATTCCTTATTGGATAAACTTTTGAATTTGAAATGAGGTCAACACTATATATATATATATATATTATATATATATATATATATATATGGTTAAGGGCAAAGTAGTAGTAATGACTGAATTTTACATACAGTATGAATGATTGATTGTATAGATAATATTTTAATTAAAATCATCCTGTACATGATGGGAAATCAATGAAATAGTGATCATTAGGATAACGATAATGCCACTGTTTGTAAAAGATTAATGCTGATTTTTTAGACTTATTTCGTTTTATTCTAACGGCTACATATGATATACATATATAGATAGCTTTTTTAAGTACCATGGATGGATGCTTACACATACATGAAAGGAAGCCAGTTATTAGTGTAGAAGCATATAGGCACATTATTTAGGATGCACCATGTAGACGAGGAACAATTGGGAATAGCACAATCATTGGAAATTGAGACTTTATAAGCATTGATCAAGTCTTCAAGATTATTAGCATCATTCTCCTCTAAATAAGCACATCAAAATAGGGCCACCTGAGTTTTGTCAAGTTTGCCTCCTTAGTACAACGGCTACATATGGTATACGTATACCTTAGGACACTCATAATCCATCATCATGTCATCGGGGACCAAGCATCCCCACCGGTTATTATCACTCAGAACTAGTCCAATAAACCAAAGCGTCTGCAAAAACGTCAACTTTTATAGTGTGTACTCAGAGAACGACACTTGAGGTGTGCCGACATTAAATGTGAGTTACATCCCGAGTTGAGCTTCCACCCTCAATGATAGGGTAAACAAACAGACGCCAAATTTAGTAATTCATTTGGATAGGGGCTTAGCATAAATAAAGGACTGAGTTCGCATGCTACAATGTCTGTCCGATTTTCCGTTGGCCGCCTGGCCTTCTTTTCCATTCGGGTAATGGGTGGGCACTCACAGGCACCTGGGCTAACGACAACAGGGATTAGAATTTTCTTTGGGTTTCGCTTCATGAGTGGGTGCAGAAACTCCCAGGATATGTATAGCACACGCCTTTGGGCTGGGAGGGAGAGATTTGAAACCTGTCAAAAAAAAATCAGGTGGTCAATTTTGCAAGCAATGGCGCCTTCTGGGATGCCGTCTATCAACTGGGAAACCGTTTGTTATGCATATCAAACCGGTAAAGTTTCTGTTTTCAATTTTTACCTCTTCTGATGATTGCTGTTCCTGATCAAGTTTTTCCGTTTGGTTCTGTATCCAATCCATTTGAAGGATTTTCATTCATTTCATTCATTTTGGTTTGTGACGTAGTCACCTCTTCATTATTTCCCATATTTATACGACACGTAGAACGATCAGATTCGATGGCAAACAAGCGTGAACAAACGTGGAAGAATAACAAAGTTTCTTGGCTGGTAGACGGCATCCTTGTGACATCGCCACTGTTCGCAAAGATTGACGAGGCCGCCTGATTTTTTGTCAGGTTATCTCCAGCAGCCCAAGGGCTATATATGGTATACGTATACCTTTAGATACCTTTTAGGTATCCTGGGTGTATATTCCCGCACCACTACCGTAGTGGAAGCCCAGTTATACCGCTGTGCACTCGGGCCACACTGTTATTAGTCAGTCGCCTCGAGGCACTAGTCCGGAATGCACCACGTGGAGACGAACGATCAGGAATATCACCATCACTGGAAATTGAGACTTTATAAGCATTACTCAAATCCTCAGGAGCATTAGCAACCCATTTGAAGGATTGTGATCATTAAATAGTTGTGGCATCGAATTTTTACTGATGCAAGCCCTCCTCCTTTATTCAGGCTTGATTTATTTCTGATCATTTCTAGGCCGTGTTTTCAATGAAGAATGTTTAAATGGTACTTAAAATCAAACCCTGTTTGTAACCATGACCTTTTGTCTGCACTTGGGGGTGACATTTTAAAAATATTGACAATAAATATAAAATTGTACGTCATTGTATTACATACATTGTATGTGAACTTTTGTTAAAAGTGAATTATAATTGTTTATGGTTTATGTGTATTTCTTTTTAAGAACAAATAATATGGCAGCCTACAGCTCTATGTCTGACATTGAACCTGCATATTACTTGCATTGTCTGTTTTTTAACAAAAAAAGTAACAATACAAATGAATATTGATTGTTAATTCAAATGTCAAATAGTTGCAAGAAAAGAATGTAGTTATTTAAAATTTAGATAAATTTTTTGATTTGTAATCGACATTGAAGAGTCGAAGTTGATTTAAATGTATCGATTTTATTTACATGTCACGTGACTCATTTTGTTATGTCGAATGTTAATGCCAAATTATGGTATTTTTTTCGTTTGTTTCAGGATGTTTGATGGAGTTATGTTCCATTACATGTACAACTGAGACCGCGTGTACAGCGGTAAAACCTGGGATTTCACCTTGATAAATGGGTGCAAGTATGCAGTTGGGTAAGGGGGGTTACTTAAAAGGCATTTTAAGATGTAGCTGTTGGGAGATAACCTTGACAAAATATTGGGCGGCCTTGTCAATGTGGCACTACTGTGTTATTATTATTTCTTTGGCTGTAGAAATGAACATGTGATTAGGTCATTAACCAGTAATAATATAATAATAGTTTTTATTAATACTAATATTACGATTTGATATGCCTATGTGGTGCATCGCAAAGTAGTTTCCTACAGGTATCTAGACTGACAAAAAAGGGACCGAATGCACAGCGGTATATCTGGGCTTCTACTAGAGTCTCGCTTACTGAATGTGCTAGCAGAGATCCAATATATCTCAAAGTATCCATTTACCATACGTAGCCGAAGAAGATCGCCTTGTAATTCTTGAGAACACTGGTGTTGTCTCAAAGAAGCGTCCTTCTAGACCCCTCAAAAAACGTTCAATTGACATCCGACAACCTCTTCGTATAGGAATTCGGGATGCTATGCGAACTTGGAACTAATGAAGAGGTATTTCTGCCACCAACATGTGTGCTCATAAAACTACAGTGTCACTTGTATCATCATCATTCAATTATATTTTTTCAAAAATTGACCAATCAGTTTGTTTTATTGATTATGTGTTGTTTTTTATTTGCCTAGGACGCCATTCTATTGCATTCCGGTTTAAGTATGGCTACTCGAGATCTTATCCGGGCAACCAATCAGCTTGCTCGTCAAGGAAGCGAATCTACGTTGAGCAGTTGGTATTCGGAAGACGCCGGAGATTTGACGAATGACGGTAGCGACAGCATGCAGCTGAGTTCTCGCAGTAGCATATCGGAAAGTGCACGAGTAAGATTGCGAACATGTATTTGATTTCTTTATACTGTTTGTGTATTGGAATAAGTGAGTTGGTAAAGCAATAGAGTCGACTCCCGTAGCCCTCATTTGACTTCGTTCTAGTGTCCACTTGCCGAAAAATGTTTTTCGTAAACCATGCCGAAGTTGTACACAGCGGTACAGCGCTCGATTCGAACCGGAGTGGGCATGCGTTCGATCTCCGCCACCGACCCATCAAATGCGGACCCACATTTGGCTTGGCTCAAATGCCGAAATTATGTTTGTCGTAAAACATCTCAATTAGGATTAGATTGCTGACATGTGCTGCTACAACACTTTAAACAACATAAAGAAACATGACATAAGTTGGTGGCATTAATTCCAAGTTTCAATAGCTTCTCGAATTCCTATACGAAAAGGTTGTCGGATGAGAATTGAATTTGGTGGGATGAATAAGGTTTCTTGGCTAGAAGACCGCTTTCTTGCGACAACGCCAGTGTTTACAGTAATTGACCAGACGATGTTCTTTAGGATTGACGCCGGTTTACGCATCCACAAGCCTAACCGGATACATACGGTAAATAGTTACCTTGAGATACCTTTTAAGCATATTGGGTATATGCTAGAAGCTATTCACTGAACGGAAATTCAGTGAAAGCCCAGTTGTACCGCCGTGCACTGTGCACTCAGTCCCTGCTGTTATTAGTCTAGATGTCTATGGGATCTAATCCAAGATGCACCACATGGAGGAAGAATAGTCAGGAATATCACCATCATTGGAAATTGAAACTTTATAAACGTTACTCGAATCATCAGGATCATTAGCATCACTACAATGACCAGTAATCAACTTAAGATAACATGTTTGAAGGTACATGGTAGGTTTTTCTTTGTCTTCTCTTTTTCAGTTTGCCATATTTAGATAGTTTTTTATAGAATAAATTATTTAGTATTTTAAGCATTTAAAAATTGTAAAAATCAATTAATCCACTACAATTAAGTGCATGAGGTGCACGTTTGATTACTTGTAATTAAATATATAAATAATTGTATTGTTCGGTTTATTCATTGTAGCTCTGGTGACCTTGTCACCTCTTCACGATTTCTATTTCGATATTTGTACAACAAATTCAACGATTGACTTCGTTGGTTTTATAAAGATAACATAAAATAGGAAAATAATGAAGAAGGATGCTGTCTGGTATCCTCGTGACGGCGTCACTGTTCGCAACGATTGATGAGTCTGTCTGATTTTTGGTCAGCTACCTTAATAATCTTTTTAACTACCTCAGGTGTATGCTTGGATCTATCTGCCAGTTATGGAATGCTAATCATCCACGAGGATTTGAGTAATGCTTATAAAGTCTCAATTTCCAATGATGGTGATATTCCTGACTGTTCGTCCTCCACGTGGTGCATCCTGGACTAGATGCCCCTAGGCATCTAGACTAATAACAGCAGGGTCCGAGTGCACTGCGGTATAACTGGGCTACCGCTACGGCGGGTGGGTGCGAACATACATCCAGGATACTTAAAAGGTATCTAAAGGTGTACGTGTACCATATGTAGCTCTTGGGCTAAGGGAGATAACCCTGACAAAAAATCAGGCGGCCTCGTCAATCTTTGCGAACAGTGGCGACGTCACAAGGATACCGTCTACCAGCCAAAAACTTTGTTATTCTTCCACGTTTGTCTACGCTTGTCAAGCCATCGAAATCGATTGTTCTACATGTCGTATAAATATGGGAACTAATGAAGAGGTGACCACGTCACTAACCAAAATGAATGAATGAAATGAATCTGCCAGTTATGCCGCTGTGCGCTCGATTTCTTCTATTTTCTTAGGCGCACTTATTCCAGGATAGACCACATGAACGTCACAGTTAGTAATATCACCGTTTTTGGAATGTGATGTTTAATAGGCATTGGTCAAATCCTCAGGATTGTTAGCACCGCAATTATTTAATGTGGGAGATGCTAGTGTTTGTGAGGATTTAAGGAATTTTTTTGGTTGGTGACGTGGTGTCACCTCGTCATTATTTCCCATATTTATACGACATATAAACGATCGACTTCGATGGCTTAATAAGCGTAACACAACGTGGAAGAATAACAAAGTTTCTTGGCTGGTAGACGGCATCCTTGTGACGTTCGCCACTGTTCGCAAAAATTGACCAGGATATCTGATACCTTTAGATACCTTTTAAGTATCCTGGGTGTATGTTCGCATCTACCCGCCGTAGCGGAAGCCCAGTTATACCGCTGTGCACTCGGACCCTGCTGTTATTAGTCTACATGCCTAGGGGCACCTAGTCCAGGATGCACACGTGGAGGACTAACAGTCAGGAATATCACCATCATTGGAAATTGAGACTTTATAAGCATTACTCAAATCCTCAGGATCATTAGCATCCATGCTTGCAAAGTTTCAATTTCCCATGGTGGTGATATTCCTGACTGTTCGTCCTCCAGATGATGCATCCTGGACTGGGTGCTCATAGGCATTTAGAGTAATAACAGCAGAGATCGAATTCATAGCGTTGGATAGGTGTAAGCATACACCCAGAGTACTTAAAAGGTATCTCAAGATACATGTATACCATATACAGCCGTTGGGCAAATTTTGATAAAAAATTAGGCCACCTTGTCAATTTTTGCCAGCAGTAGTGTCGTCATAAAGATGCCGTCTACCAGCCTAGAAACGTCGTTATTCTTCTACGTTTGTGTTACGCTTATCAACTCATTGAAGTCGATTTTTTGTAGTATGCTATACAATGATTGAATGTTGCTAGATGTTATGAGAAGGTCTCTATTTGTTTATATATACCAAAAATGCAATGAAAATGGTTAACAAATATGTCAATCTTAATTAATAAAGGTCACTATTACATTTATGTCAATTTGAATGGCCAAACTTTTGTTTTCTCTTTCAGGAAGCAAGAATTCGCGAGACAGCCATTTTACGTCGCAAACGAGCGAATCTGATCGATGTAAAGTTGGATTTTGTCATTCGCCAAGTAAGTGCATGTTGCTGCCACTATTTGTCAAAAGGATAGAATGGTGGGTAACGTATTGTTGGCCCTTTTTGTTAGTTCTACTGTTGTACAGGATGTTGAACGATTGACTAGACGTAGAAAAAGTTGGTATTTTTGCGATTTCTCCAGAAATTTACCTCTTCATTCCAATTCATGTATGAAGAGGCTGTCAGTTGCGAATTGAACTGGGGGTGATAAATGAAGATTGTTGACGAGGACGCCAATGTTTACAGGAATTGACGAGGTGATCTTGTATAGGGCTGACGCCGGTTGATAGTTTCACAAGCCTAGCCAACTACATATGGCGAATGGTTGCCTTGAGATACCTTTAAGTATTTTGGTTGTATGCTAGCACGCACTCAATGAGCTGGAGTCCGATGAAAGCCTAGATATACCGCGATGCATTCGGTCCCTACTGAGGCATATAGTCCAGAATGTACCACTTCACAATCATTAACATACCCCACTTTCATCAATAAACCGAATGAACAATTATTTATTTTCAAATTATGCGCTTACAGATCAAAATTCAAGTCGTTCAGCGCTTGTCTTCAAATAATTCGGGAGAACCGAAAGCCGATCAAATTGTTTTGAACGTCGATGTGCACGATGTGGGCACGAATTTGATCAAGAAACGATGGGTACAGGAACTCCAGGTATGCTTGTCCGCGACTGTGTTATGAGTTAAATTGCAATGTGTTAAAATGCATACATTGCATTTTGCAATTCTTATTTGAATGAATGAAACCGTTCATAATAATAATAATAATAATTATTATTATTATTACAAAACCCTTTTGCTTTAAAAATAAGGATGGGGCAATAAGATAACAGTTAGTGATCGATCGTTAGAACTACAAGAATTATAAATTTTATTGTGGTTGGGAACATAATCACTTTTTAATTATTTCTATATTTGTACGGCAGATTAAACAATTAAATTTGATGGCTTGATAAGCGTAACAAGCGTAGAAGAATAAGGATGTTTCTTGGCTGATAGATCGCATTCTTGTGACGGCGCCACTGTTCGCAATGATTTTTTTTATCAGGGTAATCTCCCTTAGTCCACGGGCTACATGTGGCATAAATATATTTTGATATAACTTTTAACTATCCTGGGTGTATGTTTGCATCCAAAGCGGAAACCCAGTTATATTGCTGTGCACTCGATCCTTGTTGTTATTCATCTGATGCCTGTTGGCACCTAGTCTAGGAGAAGGAACAGCCAATCATATCGCCATCATTCAAAATTGAGATTTTGTAAGCATTACTCAAATCATCAAGCTTATTAGCATTCCTGAAGAAATTATAAACCAACATTGATATTAATTGTATGCGAATATTAGTTAGTGCAATCGTGAAAGTAAGACTGAACATGTAATGTTTGGGTTTATATCACTGTGACTTTCATTTATATATCATTCCAAACTTGTGTATTCCAGGCCCATATAGGTACCATTTACGTTGAGGTACCCGAATTTCATGACAAAGTGTCGAAAAAACCGATTTATTTGGCTCAGACAAATCGGAACGAATCGGAAGGTCCATTTCTACTGGATGTCCGCTTGTTGATAGTGGAAAAGACTGCACCCGACTTCGACACGCTCCATCAGAATACGCGGCATCGTTTGAATTGCGATTTTAAAACTTTGGACGTATGTTGGATGATGTGAATTATAATTATAATAATAATAACAGTGGTATATAGAAATATGTAAAAGTTGAAGGCAAAGTCTATTCTTTATTAGTTCCAAGTTCTCGTAACATCCCGTATAATCCTCTTCTACTGTTCACAGTTTTTAGAGGCGTTTACAGCAACTTTGCCACTGTTTTCAACAGTGGTAATAATAGTAATAATGATTTGTTATCAGATGGATTGACGGACAAACGAATAATTTTTGTATACATACCGGACTTTTCAAATGAACCAACCTTGCCAATTCTGTGAAAAACGTTTTATCAATACGTCTGCCTATAAAAGATGAAGTTTGTAATGTTACAATTAGAACCGTGAAAGCTTATGTATTATTCCCGGGGTGGTCTAGCGGTACAGAGCTCGAATTCGGACCTCGGTGGACATGGGTTCGAATCCCATCGCCGGCACTAAAATGTGGGCCCACGTTTAGCTTCGCTAATTGTCCACTGCTGAAAGATGTGTTTCTCGTGCAAACATTCAAAGTAGCAAACATAAAATAAAAAAGACTAGATCGGTAAATTTGAAACTAAACGGATTTGAGTTCCACTGCCATCGCCAAGTGCGGACTGTCATCAAGGACTTCCTTAAATATCCAGTTGCTGGGGTGGTCCAGCACTACAACGCTCGAATTTGGACCTCAGTGGGTTTGAATCCCACCACCGGCCCACTAAAATGCGGGCCCACGTTCGGCTTCGTTAAAATGTCCCCACTGCTGAAAGGTATGCGTTTCTCGTGCAAACATTCAAAGTAGAAAACGTAAAGTAAATAAAATCGTTTACAATACTCTAATTTCTCCTATATTCTCTCTGTTATATCCATTTCCCACAGCTCTATTTTCACCAAGAAGCCACGCTGTTGCTGATGAATTACGCAAACAATTTACTAACTGCCACTCTGAATGCCACGTCGTCCAAGGTCAACGTGACTCAGACCGAATGGGCCGAAAAGGTGGGCGATATCGAATTGGCCAATCAGGTTGTCGAAGAAGAAATTAGCCAACCAGCGTCCAACAAATTGACCGCAGCTGGTGTCATTGAAAGTCGCATTCATCGCAAGCTCGAACGTCGTCAAATTCGGCTAGACGCTGTTTCGGCTGCCGAAAAGTTGGGTAATTTATTGATTTGATTGTTGTATGCATATGGGGGCGTAACAGTTTGGTTTCGATATGCAATAGATAGTTGTCAAAAAACCCTTTAGAACTGGAATTTTTACTACGAGAAACGCTTTTTCCAGCAGTGAATATTTTAGTGGGTCGGTTGTGGGATTCGAACCCCGATGCCCATCCAGTTCCACTGGATAACATCGGTACCACACCTTGACACTATATTGAGCCATCACAAGATGAAATGTCGCGTTATTTCTAAGTGTTGAGAGCGTTGTAGAAAATGGCAAATGAATAAGGCCAACTTGACACGTGATAATTTTTAGGTTGTGTTATGAACGCTACTCATATACACGATAACAACATACTGTCCGCGGTTGGCAACAAATTGATTTGAAGGCATTTCAAACTGAAATCGAGTTTACCATGATCGAAAATACGTAACTTATTTGAATGTTTTAGGGCAAACTGCATCTTTCAGCAGTGGACATTTTAGCGAAGTCGGACGTGGGCCCGCATTGAGTGGGCCGGTAGTGGAACTCGAACCCATCGAGATTCGAGTCGGATGCTGGACCGCTATGCCTCTAATTAAACCTTGGTATTTAATGTTTGCTACTTTTCCTGCCGATACTACGTACGAATCCTTGTCTGCCTACTATATTTTCCACTATAGCCGGCCCCAAGTTAGGTTGGAAAAAGGAGGAGGCTTTGAGCGCATGATTGCCCTCTAGACTAACAGCAGGGTCCGAGTGCACAGCGGTTTAACTGAGCTCCCCACTACGGCGGGTGGGTGCGAACATACATTGCAGGATAAAAATTCTAAATTATACGTCAATATGGTTGTATTTCTGTTTGATTCATTTCTTTTTGGTTGGTGATCACGGCAATTGGTGTATATCTTTATATATATATATATATATATATATATGCCGTCTACCATATATATATACTATATATATATCCATATAAATATGGAAAATAATCAAGAGGTGACCACGTCACCAACCAAAATGAAAATGAATGAATGAATGTTTCTCTTGACATTACAATGCCAAAGTTTGCACATCCTTCTCGGTGTTTTGTTTGTTATCAACAATTTTAGGTCAAGAGCTGCTCGTTCGCGAATTGAACATGACCCAATGGCTGATCGATGCAACGATGGCTAACGTGACCTTGGTATTGGGCTCGTCGTCAGGCGATTTGCTGTCGACTAACATCGACGGATTGCGGTTGAATGTGCGCACGACGTATCAGAATATCGAAGCATCGGCCAACCTGTCCGAATTCACTGTCGTCGATTGCATTGCCGATGCCCACTATCGCAAAGTAGGTGGAGTTGAACATCAGTGCATCATCCAAACATGGATATATTATAACACAACATAAGTTGATGGCAGAGCCTCATATTCATTCATTCCAGGTTTGAATAGATTTTCGAATTGCTATATGCAAAGGTTGTAGGATGCGAATTCAACTTGGAGGAATAAATGAAGTTGCTTGGCTAGAAGGCCGCTTCCTTGCGACGACGTCAGGGTTCACAGGAATTGACGAGGCGATCCTTTATAGGGTTGATGCCGGCTAGATATGGAAAATAGAGTTACCTTATTATTAGGGATTATTAGGGATGCTACGATCCTGAGGATTTGGGATGCTTATTATCCTGATTATTAGGGGATGCTAACGATCCTGAGGATTTGGATGCTAATGATCCTGAGAAGGGGATGCTAATGATCCTGAGGATTTGAGTAATGTTTATAAAGTCTCAATTTCCAATGATGGTGATATTCCTGACTGTTAGTCCTCCACGTGGTGCATCCTGGACTAGGTGCCCCTAGGCATCTAGACTAATAATAGCAGGGCCTGAGTGCACTGCGGTATAACTGGGCTTCCGCTACGGCGGGTGGGTGCGAACATACACCCAGGATACTTTAAAGGTATCTAAATGTATACGTACATTATATGTAGCCCTTGGGCTAAGGGAGATAACCCTGACAAAAAATCAGGCGGTCTCGTCAATCTTTGCGAACAGTGGCGACGTCACAAGGATGCCGTCTACCAGCCAAGAAACTTTGTTATTCTTCCACGTTTGTCTACGCTTGTCAAGCCATCGAAATCGATCGTTCTACATGTATAAATATGGGAAATAATGAAGAGGTGATCACGTTACCAAAATGAATTGGTGTAAAATGACCGCTGGATACTGATGAGATACAAACATTTGTTGCATCTAACCGAGTCGTTTCATATTTGATTCAATGTTTTAGATTATCTGGGTCAATCCTTCGGAAAGTATGATTTCGGCCCAATTTTCTTACTTCTTTCACAATCGAAGTACCGAAGAAAGCCAATTGGCCTATTTGTGTGACCTGAACAAGGTGGATTTCGCTATCAGCGTTCAAGTTGGCAAATTGCACATGATATTCCTATATCATTTCATCAGTCGCTTTTTGGCAAGTTTTATTGACCTATTGTTGGATTGACTAGAAAATGGCGTTTATTTGTTTATTTTTTTGTGGTTACAAATGACAAAGGTTTATTGGTTCTCAAAATGGCATCCTTGTATCTGCGCAACTGTTTGCAAAAATTGACGAAACCGTCTTTGAATATAGCCCTTTAGAGTTAATGCATTTTGGATACGTGCTGAGCGTCAGTCCAGTGAAAGCCTAGTTATATCGCTGTGCGCTCGGTTCCTGCTGTTATTCGTCTAGATGCCTATATGCACCTAGTCCAGGATGCACCACGTGGAGGACGAACAGTCAGTCAGGAGTATCACTATCATTATTGATATTCAGTTTCACTGACTAACATGTACACCTGATTAGAAGTAACATGGATCACTGTATTCATTTCATTTCATTTCATTTTGGTTGGTGACGTGGTCACCTCTTCATTATTTCCCATATTTATATGACATAGCAAACGTCGATTTCGATGGCTTGATAAGCGTAACACAAATGTAGAAGAATAACAAAGTTTCTTGGCTGGTAGACGGCATCCTTGTGACGTCGCCACTGTTCACAAAGATTGACGAGGCCGCCTGATTTTTTGTCAGGTTATCTCCTTAGCCCAAGGGCTACATATGATATACGTATACCTTTAGATACCTTTTAAGTATCCTGGGTGTATGTTCGCACCCACCCGCCGTAGCGGAAGCCCAGTTATACCGCTGTGCACTCGGACCCTGCTGTTATTAGTCTAGATCCCTAGGGGTACCTAGTCCAGGATGCACCACGTGGAGGACTAACAGTTAGGGATATCACTATAATTGGAAATTGAGACTTTATAAGCATTACTCAAATCCTCAGGGTCATTAGCATCTCTGTATGGCTGTTTTGAATGCCTTACATTGAATTTCCTTCCAAAGTTTTATGGAATTTGATGCAATTTACATAAACTCAGGTGTCCGCCAAGGATGTGTTTTAGAACCCCCCCCCATTCTTCAATTTTGTAGTTCATGCCATCTTTGATTAAGTTTTCCAGTCATTCGAGGGCTGTATAACTCATGATGGTCACAAAATAGAAATACGGTTTATATCTTGATACGAAAAAACAGTGGTTTTAGCGAATATCCCCTTTAGAAATCCAATCACTGTTAATGGTAGCCCACTTTCTGTGGTTGATGGATTTACATACACACGCTCGGTCATAGATAATAAAGGATCCAGCTCTTCAGAGATTCGGCTGCGTATTCGCCTCTGTTGCAATCTTTGGCTGTTTAAGTAAACCTTTATGGAACAAAAGTAATATTTCTATTAAAACCAAAATTAGAATGTATATAAGAGTAGCGCGCGAACTCAGTCTTTTTATGGGCGTCCGTTTGCTTACCGTTTGCAGCTAATAGAGATCACTGAAAAGGTTTAATTCGGGATGTAATTAGCATTTAAAGTTAGCATACACCAAGTGCCGTTCATTAAGTGCACATTGCAACGGTTAATGTTTTTAGTAAACATTTGGTAATTTGGACTACTCTGTGCGTTAATAACTGGTAGGGGATGTTTATCCCCGATGATGATGATGATATTATTCATGAAATGACATTTTATTTGTCGTAATGTATGTAATATTTATTGTTTTAATTCATTTTTTTTTGATGTTGCAGAATTTTATGGAAAGTTACCAGAATGCTTCCCGTGCAATTTTTACAAAAATTCAATCTTTGTCAAACGAGGCAGTTCTTCAGGTAATGCTCAATTGTTCCATTATATAGGCTAACTGTTTTGTACTAGCACAATGCACATACAACAAAAAGTTTAAATAAATGATAGCAATTACATAATAAAAAAATTGATAATAATAATAATGATAATAATAATAATAATAATAATGATAATAATGATGATAATAATAATAATACTAATAATAATAATAATAATAATAATACTACTAATAATAGCAATAATAATAATAATACTAATAATACTAATAATACTAATAATAACAATAATAATAATAATAATAATAGTAATAATAATAATAATAATATTAATAACAATAATACTAATACTAATAATAATAATATTACAGAGAAGCTGTTTTTCTGTGATACACTACGTTTGTATGTTTCTATTTGGTATGTTTCGAAACTTACTGTTTGAAAGAAAGTGTTTAAAATAAATTAGAATATGTATATATATATATGAAGGATTAATACGATTTTAGATTGATGTTGTAGAAGAAGCCAAAGTCCAAATTTTTTGAATTATTAGTAATCCTAGTAGTAATAATAAAAAGTATATCAACTGATAGCAATAATCATAATAATAAATGTAATAATTGAGGTTATAAAGGCTACATTCTACAAAGAGGATAAAATCATGTGACGAGACGCAATTTGGAAAGGAAGTTGAAGGCAAAGCAAACCGAGGTCGACCATAGAGTAGATGGTTAGATCGTGTGGAGATATGAAAGAATAGAGTCGACACCAGCAGGGACTCTTTATAAAAGGGGGAAGATTTGGGGGTAGTCCAGCGCTACAGCGCTTGATTTGGACCTCGGTGGGCATTGGGGTTCAATTCCCACTGTCGACACTAAATGAGGACATCGCTAAGAATAGAGCGAAGAAGCGTGATTACGGTAACGTGAGTTTTTTAATTAATGTTTGAGGGATTTTTAATATATCTGAAATGTGGTTCATTAATCAAGTGTACTGCATTGATGTTGGCATATTAGATAAACAAGCTACCGTCAAAACCAATGCAATCTAATTGATTTGTTTTTGTGACACTATTCAATTATATGAAGCACACATCTAAGTTCAACTAAAATATACTTTAAATGTTATCTTACAAGTGTTTTATAAAAACTAACATTTTATACTAATATCATTAAAAAATTCTAATTTGGGTTAAAAATAAGAATGTACAGTTTTTAAATATATATATATATATATATATATATATCAATTCTATTGTAATGATTTTTAACATTTTTACAGCCAAAACTATTTCAACTATTTGTTAAAGAATATTACATAATTAAGTAGAGAAATTCTTCAAAATATAGTGAACTCGTGATTGTTTAAGGTAGCACTAAAATTGGTAAAAACGTCTATTTTATGGCACAAACTATATATGTTATGTATGCATGCCGAATGTTTCTCTATTGATGAATTAAAGCTTTAGTAATAATAACGTTAAGAATATAATACTACTATAGATAGGTGTTTCTTAAATTAAGTCATTGTGGTTGGTGACACAGTCACCTTTTTTGTATGGTATATTAAACGATCGATTTTGATGGCTTTATAAGTGTAACAAACGTAAATGATAATAACAGTTTCTTGACTGGTAGACAGCATTCTTGTGACGACGCCACTGTTCTCAAAGATTGACGAGGCCTTTTCTCCGAAGCAGAAGCCCAATAATACCGCTGTGCATTCCATCTCCACTGTTTTTAGTCTAGATGCCTATAGACACCTAGTCCAGGATGCTCCATGTGGAGGAGGAAATTGAGCGTTACTTGGATCCTTGTGGTTCATTAGCATGGCCTGTTGCTTAAACGGGATGCTAATGATCCTGAGGATTTGAGTAGTGCTTATAAAGTCTCAATTTCCAATGATGGTGATATTCCTGACTGTTAGTCCTCCTTGTGGTGCATCCTGGAATAGATGCCCCTAGGCATCTAGACTAATAACAGCAGGGTCCGAGTACACAGCGGTATAACTAGGCTTCCGCTACAGCGGGTGGGTGCGAACATACACCCAGGATACATAAAAGGTATCTAAAGGTATACGTATACCATATGTAGCCCTTGGGCTAAGGGAGATAACCCTTACAAAAAATCAGGCGGTCTCGTCAATTTTTGCGAACAGTGGCAACGTCACAAGGATGCCGTCTACCAGCCAAGAAACTTTGTTATTCTTCCACGTTTGTTACGCTTATCAAGCCATCGAAATCGATCGTTCATATGTTATATAAATATGGGAAATAATGGAGAGGTACCAAAATGAATGAATGAATGTTGCTTAAAGATTCCAAATTACTGCAGCTGTAACATACGCCCACGTTTCCATTTTTCTTCCAATGGCTTGATAAGCGTAGCAAATGTATAACAATAACAAAGTTTCTTAGCTGGTAGACAGCATTCTTATGACGGTGCCAGTGTTTACAATGCTGTAATACACGCCCACACTTCCATTGTCCTTCCGCCCAGGTCCAACAATCCGTCGACAAGCCGACATCGACCCGCATCAGCGTCAACATGGTCATTCAGGCGCCCGTCGTCTACATGCCCCGACATTCGTTTTCCGATCACGTGCTCATTCTCGACTTTGGCCGTATCAATATCACCAACGACTTCCAGTGGTTCGATCGCAATGCCAATCGGCTGGCGGTCAATCCAGAGACGGTCAGTGCCGACGTGTACGCCAATTCCGTTTTGGTCGAAAAATACGTCATATTGCTCGAAGACTTCAAACTTTCGCGGTATGCATCTTGTTTTTTTGTTGGTCACCAGTTCATTATTTCTATACTTGTGTACAGCATAGCAAACGATCAATTGCAATGGCTTGATGCGTGTTACCAAACGTAAAACAATAACGAAGTTTTTTGGCTGATAGAGGCCGTCTGATTGTTCGTTACTGTTGTCTTGCTTAGATCAATGACTACACATTTTATATGTCTTTTTTCATTTTGGTTGGTGACGTGGTCACCTCTTAACTATTTTCCATATTTATACGACATGTAGAACGATCGATTTCGATGGCTTGACAAGCGTAGACAAACGTGGAAGAATAACAAGGTTTCTTGGCTGGTAGACGGCATCCTTGTGACGTCGCCACTATTCGCAAAGATGGACGAGGCCGCCTGATTTTTTGTCAGCGTTATCTCCCTTAGCCCAAGGGCTACATATGGTATACGTATACCTTTTAAGTATCCTGGGTGTATGTTCGCACCCACCCGCCGTAGCGGAAGTCCAGTTAAACCGCTGTGCACTCGGACCCTGCTGTTATTAGTCTAGATGCCTAGGGGCACTAGTCTAGGATGCACCACGTGGAGGACTAACAGTCAGGAATTGAGACTTTATAAGCATTACTCATATCCTCAGGACCATTAGCATCCCTACATTTTATATGTATGCTTTGAGATACCTGTTGAGTACTATCATTTTAAAGACATATTTCAAAACTATGATTTTAGGCTATTATTTAGAATACTTTGAATGTTTTATGGGAAATGAACCTTTATGCAAATCCGATTAGGGACTCGCATTTGGTGCCGGTGGTGGGCATCGAAACCCAGGTTCGAGTCTAGTGCTGTACCGCTACGTTTTGAACAGATGGAAATTAAACCTTTTTGTGTTATGCAAGGGTTACTACAACTTTAGCCGCATACAGAAACAATGAAGCTGGGGGTTCGTTGAATAAAATCCATATTGTAACATTGCAAACAACAGATATTCATATTGTTTTCAAAGTTAGTTAAGGACGGATGTTATTCGTCTGGATTCTTGTTGACACCTAGTCCAGGATGCATCACGTGGCTTGATAAGCGCAGCAAACGTAGAACAATAACAACGTTTCTTGGCTAATAGACGTCGCCACTGTTCGCAAAGATTGACGAGGCGGCCTGATTTTCTTGTTAGGGTGATCTCTTTTAGCCTATCGGCTACATATGGCATACGTACGTATATACCTCACGATTATTTATTATTATTATTACGCCTAGTTTGGATCAGAAATGATTCAATCTAGCCAGTCCCAAGCCTGGATGAAGGAGGAGGGTTCGAGCGCAAGGTTAGCAACCTGGCCTCTTTAAAAAATTCATACTGCTACGGCAAACAACAGCAAAGAAGTAGTCGCACGTATCTCGATGACAGAGCTACACAAATGACAGGGTTGAGTGAAAGCCGAAAAGAAGCTCAATCTTCGATTTCTCATGTTCTCTTTGAATTACAAGACTTTGATGTTAATTTTTGCTGTAATTGTTATCTTATTGCCCCATGCTTTTTTTTAAAGCAAAAGGGTTTTGTAATAATACCTCACGATACCTTTTAAGTATCCTGGGTGTATGTTTGCACCCACCTGCCGTAGCGAAAGCTCAGTTATACCTCTGTGCACTCAGATCCTGCTGTTAATCATCTAGATGCGTAAGAGCACCTATTCGGTATGCACTACATGGAGGATGAACAGTCAGCAATATCACTATCATTAGAGTTTGAAACTTTATAAGAATTACTCAATTTCTCGGGGATCATTAATTCCTCAAACAGGAAATAGATCATCTTTAGATAATTCCAATTAATTATTTGTTAAATAGACCGCCATTATGCCAACACAATCATTGGATTTTAAAATGGAATCAATTCACCGCCACAAGTGCAATTTGCAATCCAGAGTTTGTTTGATTGTTTTCGTTGTTCGTTTGTTCGTTTGTTACAAAACACGTTTGTTTTGGTTGGTGACACGTAGTCACCGTTTCATCCTTTCCATATTTGTAGGGCATGTACAACGATCAATTTCGATGGCGCTACTGTTTCCAAAGATTAAAGAGGTCGCCCAATCTTTTATTAGGGTCATCTCCCTATGATACCTGTTGAGTACCATTAGTGTATGCTTGCATCCATCGGTTGAAACGTAATCCCACATACAGTACTGTTTTAGTCTAGGTGTTTAGGTGTACCTATTACAGGATGTGCTACGTGGAGATAACAGTCAGAACATTTACTATTATTGACACCTTCTAAGCCTTATTTTTGGGATTCCAATGATCCTGAGGATTTGAATAATGCTTATAAAGTCTCAATTTACAATGATGGTGATATTCCTGACTGTACGTCCTCCACGTGGTGCATTCTGGACTAGGTGCCTATAGGCATGTAGACTAATAACAGCAGGGTCCGAATGCACAGCGGTATAACTGGGCCACCACTGTGGCAGGTGGGTGCAAGCATACACCCAGGGCACTCAAAAGGTATCTTAAGATATACGTATACCATATGTAGTCCTTGGACTAAGGGAGATAACGCTGACAAAAAATTAGGCGACCTCGTCAATATTTGCGAATAGTGGCGACGTTACAAGTTTGCCGTTTAACAGCCAAGAAACTTTGTTATTCTTCCACGTTGTGTTACGCTCATTAAGTCATCGAAATCGATTGTTTTATATATCGTATAAATATGGGAAATAATGAAGAATTGACACACCACGTTACCAACCAAAATTAATGAAATGACTGAATTATCTTTGCATATTCACCCCATCGGGTTCTTGTAGATCGAAAATGGTGAATTGTTCGATCGAACACGAAAAAGGCATCATTTTGCCCATCAATGTCGAATTGGTCTTGCTGCGAAATCTCAATCCTGCCGAATGTACTTTTTTCCCCGTTTTGGTTGTTGATTGTGTATTGGGAAATATTGATGTAAGTGG
Organism: Cardicola forsteri; assembly: GCA_025895645.1. Classification (NCBI taxonomy): domain Eukaryota; kingdom Metazoa; phylum Platyhelminthes; class Trematoda; order Strigeidida; family Aporocotylidae; genus Cardicola; species Cardicola forsteri. The sequence continues at coordinate 198,126 of JAKXYG010000485.1, forward strand.
TTTTTTATCCATTTATATGCAGCTATCACAACAACGATACAACGTACAAGAGAAACATTACTTCAATTATAAATAAATACAATACTATATAATAATTAAAAAACGTATATTATTATATTATATACAAACCCCTTTTGCTTTAAAAATAAGCATAGGGCAATAAGACAACAATTACAGCAAAACAACAACAATAAGAAAGTCTCGTTGGCATTGAAGATTCTGCAAGCCGAAGATTGCGCTTCTTTTCGGCTTTTACTCAACACTGTCATTTCTGTAACTTTGTAATCTAGATACGTGCGATCATTTCTTTGCCGTCGTTTGCCAGAATGGCGACCTCTTGTATTGTTCCCGTAGCAGTATACATTTTTTACAGGTTGCCAGGTTGTTAACCTTGCGCTCTCAAACCCTCCTCCTTAATCCAGTCTTTGGACTGGCTAGATTGAATCATTTCTGTTCCAAACTAGGCGGAGTATAATTATGTGTATATTTATTTTATTTATTTATTTTTGCTACTTTAACAGTGGACATTTTAGGGAGGCTGAAAGTGCCTGGGGTGGACATCGAACCCCGATGGTTACTCAAGTTCGATTTGAGCGCCGTACCGCCAGACCATCCCGGCATAAAAAATACCACGTTCATAAGATACGGCATTGTGTTTTTGAACACGAAAATCTTTGGTGTTCGAGGAGACAGTGGAGTCTTTATAAAGTGAGACAGATTGCAATGAACGCTGATTAGGTGCACCTATGCACATCTACTTTTACTTAATCGTTGAATAGTTAAATTCAAATCCAGATTCGGGTAGATTGTCATCCTGGTATTCAAAACACACCAAGAATTAGTCATTCCAACAAATCATGGTAAGGGCTGAGTGAAGGTCGAAACAAAGTACCCGAAGAATCCCAAAGTTGCCACATCATCGTGAATGAAAAATTCTTTAAATAAACCAAAATCATTTCATTCATTCATTTTGGTTGATGACGTGGTCACCTCTTCATTATTTCCCATAATTATACGACATATAAACGATCTATTACGATGGTTTGATAAGCGTAACGTCAACGTGGAAGAATAACAAAGTTTCTTGGCTGGTAGACGGCATCCTTGTGACGTCGCCATTGTTTGCAAAGATTGACGAGGCCTCCTGATTTTTTGTCAGGGTTATCTCCCTTAGCCCAAAGGCTACATATAGTATACGTATACCTTTAGATACCTTTTAAGTATCCTGGGTGTTTGTTCGCACCCACCCGCCGTAGCGGAAGCCCAGTTTTACCGCTGTGCACTCGGACCCTGCTGTTATTAGTCTAGATGTCTAGGGGCACCTAGTCCAGGATGCACCACATGAAGGAAGAACAGTTAGGAATATCACAATTATTGGAAATTGAGTCTTTATAAGCATTACTCATATCCTCAGGATCATTAGCATCCCAAACAAAGTACAGTTTACTTACACAGTCTTCTACTACTCCATCCTCGTTCGAACAAAATGCTGCTCATTTGCCTGGCGGTACAGCGCTCGACTGGGGGCGCGGTGGTGTTCGAATTCCACTAAATGCGGTTTAAATGTCCACTGCTGAAAGATATACGTTTCCCGTCAAAGCATTCAAAGTAGTAAAAATAAATAAATACCTTGAATTCATACCGACATTCATCCAAAATAGCACATATCTACATGCACCGTCTGAATTATTTTTTGTCTCAACAAACCAACATCATGTGTAGATATCAATGTCGCAACACGATTATCAAGTCGTCCAGTTGGTACTCCTGGACAACTTTGGTGAAATTCCCATCGAAAAACCGTCAATCGTCGACGATGCGACCGTTTCGAACAACGAACAGCGGTTGATCAATCCCAACCAATCAGAAAACGTCCCTACGGCATCGATCAATGTTGCTTCCACCAATCAAAATCTGGTGGGCGTCAAACTCAATTTCAGTTTGAAATGGCTTCGAATGAATTTGTTTACAACGACGGACAGCGATTGTTTAGTATGTTGTTACTCTGTGTGTGTGTGAATAGCACTCATACAAGAGCATGTTACTGGACTTGTGGTTGCACGTTCGAACGCACGAAATGTGGTTTTTTGGAATTTAAAAAGAGTCAAGTAGATTTTTGAAATATAGCTTTTAAATTTATTGCCTGAATACTAAGGGATGTTAATGATCATGATGATTTGAGTAATGCTTGTAAAGTTTCAATTTGCAATGATGGTGATATTTCCTAACTTGTTTGTCCTCCGCGTAATGCATCCTGGACTAGGTGCCAGCAAGGACCAAGTGCACAGCGGTATGAGTAAATGGATTCTACCATCTACCCAAGCTGATCTCAAGGTATCTATGTAGCTGGTTAGGCTTATGGATTTATCAACTGGCGTTAACCCCCGTCCCCCAATTCCCTCGAAGAAAATTATCTCGTCAATTCCTATGAACATTGGTGTCATCGCAAGTGAGCGGTCCTCTATTCAAGAAACTTCATCTATTTCCCCGCACCCCCCCCAACTTTAATTCGCATTCGATGATAGGAATTTGGGATGTCGTGTGTAGTTGGAACTTTTATTGTTATTGTTGTTTGCATTTCTCAGTTAGTGGATATTTACTAAACCTCTAAACGTGTTGGCCTACCTGTAGTATACTCATCCTGCTAGGGGGGATGGTTGTAGCGTCTAATCCATTGCTGTTATTGTAAATTGAACTCGCTTATGTAGATTGAGAGTAATATGTGCTTATTAACGGTTGGTTTTCTTTGTGATTATTTGTGATCATTTTAATTCATTGTGGAATAATGGTACAATAAATATTAGTTAAGAAATTTATTCATATACAGCATGAAGAAAAATAATGCTTAAAATAGTCGTCGCAAGGAAGCGGTTTTTTATTCAAGAAACACACACACCAAGTTCTGTTATTCTACATGCAACTTCTTTATATAGATTGAGAATAATCAATTTCTATTAATAGTTGGTTATTTTTGTGATCATTTTGATTTAAGAAATCCGTAGATAACGTCGAAATTCCATTGGCTTTGTGCGAAATATTCGATTTTCACATTCAAGGTCAAATACGTTTGGATTCATCATGTGACCTTGTGGCGAAATTGGAAACTCTCCGACTTCAGGATGCGAGATCTGGTTCGGATAAACAAATTACCAAGTAATATATGTGAATTGTTGTCACTTGACTGTATAATTAGATTTTACCGAATAGTTTTTAGCCAAGTTTTCTGTCCATTCCAAAACCGTTCTTGCTGATATTTAGACTTTAGGATTTGACCCACTAATCCTATCTTTGGGTATTCACTCAATCCTGCCGTCTTATTTCCCGAAATAGCGTTCTCTTGTTGTTTCTGAAGTGTTCAAACCATCCTCTTTTATCCAGACTTGGGACTGGCTAGATTAAATTATTTCTGGTTTTTTCTAGGCGGGGTTGTTATTGTCACAATCTCATTTTATTTGATTGCCGAATTATAAAGTGAGTATTATTTTATTATTGTTTTTGCTAATATTGTCATGTTTTTTTGTTTTCAATTAAATTTCAGGGGTGAAATATTGAGGTATTATTTCGTAACCATGTTGCATTTTCGTTTCATTTGTCCGTTTTTGTTGATGTTGTGTTTTTACTAACTGTATTTGTTCCTAGTGCATGCTGGCATTTTTCACATTAATATGCATAAATGTTGTCTGTATATCTGTAGACTATTTGTTTATGTAGATTAATCGCTATTTGTTTACAGTTACCACTTCATTGTTATCCATATTTGTACCCCCATATAAAATGATTGATTTTGATAATTAGATAAGTGCAACAAACGTAGAACAACGATGTTTCTTGGCAGGCTTTTTTGTGACGTCGCCACTGTTCACAAAGATTGACGAGGCCTCCTGATTTTTTGTCAGGATTATCTCTTTTAGTTCAAGGGCTACATATACCTTAAGAAACCTTTTAAGTACCCTAGGCAAATGCTTGTACCTACCCATCGTAGCGGAAGTTTAGTTATATCGCTGTGTACTCGGTCTCTGCTGTTATTAGTCTAGATACTTGTGGACGCCTAGTCCAAGATGCACCACGTGGAGGAGGAACAGTGAGAAATATGACCGTTGTTGGAAAGAGAGACTTTATGGGCAGGATGATTAGCATCCCTTTATTTGTATTTTAAAGCAGTTGTCAATTATTTACTGTTAACAATAACTAGTTGTTAAACGTGTTCTTGCTTTGACTAATATAACTCTTTTCGGGAGGTGATCACTGATGTTAATTAATAGAATTGTATGATTTTTGGAATTTTGATAAACTAATAATGTTTGCATCGGTAGATTAGTAATTCAGTAATTTTTCGGTTTCAAATATGCAATAGCTCTTGAAATATTTTTATTTCATTTCCCGAATTTCTTTTATTTTTGTTATATTACCGTGCTCTTCCAAATAGTGGACTTCATTCATTCATTGTGGTTGGTGACGTGGTTACCGCTTCATTATTTCCCATATTTATACGACATGTAGAACGATCGATTTCGATGGCTTGACAAACGTAGACAAACGTGGAAGAATAACAAAGTTTCTTGGCTGGTAGACGGCATCCTTGTGACGTCGCTACTGTTCACAAAGATTGACGAGGCCGCCTGATTTTTTGTCAGGGTTATCTCCCTTATCCCAAGGGCTACATATAATATACGTATACATTTAGATACCTTTTAAGTATCCTGGGTGTATGTTCGCACCCACCCGCCGTAGCGGAAGCCCAGTTATACCGCTGTGCACTCGGACCTTGCTGTTATTAGTCTAGATGCCTAGGAGCACCTAGTCCAGGATGCACCACGTGGAGGACTAACAGTCAGGAATATCACCATAATTGGACATTGAGACTTTATAAGCATTACTCAAATCCTCAGGATCATTAGCATCCCTGTGGACTAGGGGTCCAGTGTATGACGAACTGACTGAAGAAAGTTGAATGTTGAACTTTTTTTGTCCAATTTATTTACCCTTTCGTTATGTGCTAACTATTTTTCTATCTGGAGTTGCCTAGTGTTTTGGCCGGTAGTATAACAAGCAATTAAATGAATGTAGTAGTTATTTCCCCTGGTTCAATGTTCTTAATCATTGCAGGTTGTGAATAACTTGTGTGAAATATTTCCTAGTAAACATTATTGTCGTTGTTCATGTTCAATCTAAAAGTAGTTTCAAAGTATGACAGTTGTATTGATGTGCTTTTAACAACTACTGACTACGTTTGTTCTCTTTCGGTATTGTACATCCTTTTGCACTTTTTAATTATAACATTTAAATGTTTCCTAAACGTTTTGAATATATTCCACTAGGTTCTTTGTTTGAGATTGAATAAAAATTTTATCCTGTTTGTATGTTGGGTTGTATTATTTGATTTTAGAATAGTGGATCAGGTACTTACGGAGGAGCAACACTCCCAGCTGATTTATGTAAAATTTGAACAGGATGCATCTTTGAATAAGAAAGGTAAGTAGATTATGTCACTACTGTGATAATATTGATTGTTACTTTTATTATTGGTTGGTTTAAGGAATGGGTGCTTTTTAAGTTGCTAGTTCGGACTTGGTACGAAATTATTACCATTTTTGAGGCACACAACGAAATAACGTGTCAATTATTTTTGTGAACAAAACCGGTTAAAATAACGCAAGGATTATTATAGACAATATCTTTCCAAGTACACTTATAACTTGTTTATCGTACTGGTGTTTGGCGAAAAAAGATTAGGAGGCCTATCTGAGGAATGTGTTGAAGATAGTGCGTCACTCACTATAACGGATTAATCAGCACTGACATCTGCAAATGTTACATTTTACTAAAATAATTAACAATATCTTTTAATGTGTTTAATGACATATTGATATTATTGAAAACCTACTTCCAATTAGCTTTGACATGAATTTTTTCTCATTATTGAAAAATAATAAAACCATTTATGTAGGCTACCATATAGGCTATTTAACCTGGCAGTATGTAAGGAACTATATGGTAAAGTCTTAGTGAAAGGGTTCTATCACTTGCTAAATCGGTAGTAACGTAACAGCATTGGAAGACGCTGGGTAATTAGAATTGATCAGATTCACTATAAATAAGAAATTTACAGGTTCAAGGTCATTCACCAGTTGCTCAGTGGTTTAAGGCACTGAACTGACACCAGATAGGGCGTGGTTTCAAGTTTATATGTGTGTGAAACTTGAAAGGTATGCGCTGCTGATGATTCCAAATGTAAGGATGCGAAACAGCTGAACAGTGCTCCTGGTTGACTTAAAAACCTAGTAGATTTATTATTCAAGTGAATTTGACAGTTATAATATGAGAATTCTGAAAATAAAACCAACCAGTCAAAAATGTAAGGAAAAAAGTAACCAATAAGAGTTAGATAGCTTTTCGTGAGTGTGTGATTACAATTCTTAAATCGGCGATAGAAATGTTTTTTAATGTCTCACCAAATTGACACGATTTATACGATTTATTCATACGGTGACGCAATACAAATCGTATAGTACTAGCTAAATATTCCACCTTATATCCCCTTTTGATAGAAGAATGCACCAACGTGACTCACACATCAACTCACAAAGATTGACCAATAAGATTTTCTAAATTGTTTTTTCCGTGGTTGGTTGGTTGGTTATTGATATATGATGCAATAAAGGGTCGATGGTAAAACCAACCAAGGGAAAAAGAATTGTGAAAAATTCTTTTGGTCAACTTCTGTGAGTAAGTGTTAGGCACGTTGATGCATCCTTCTATCAAAAGGGAATTACTTGACCTTGAAAATGTATATAAGGTAGAAAAATCAATATCACTATACGATTTGTAATGTGTCATCGTGCAAATTTGGTCACACAATGAGAAACTTTGCCATCCCCAACTTACGAGTAATCACACACTCACACAAAAGGTTATCCAACTCTTATTGACTCCTTCTTTCGCAACTTTTTTCCTTGGTTGGTTTTATCATCTACCATACAGGGTGGATGATAAAACCAACCAAGGGAAAAAGAATTTTGAAAAAGCCTATTGGTCGACCTCCGTGAGTAAATGTGAGTCACGTTGGTGCATTCTTCTATTAAAAGGGGATTGTTTGACCTTGAAAATGTACATAAGGTGGAAAAATCAATATTTAACTAGTACTACATATACCGATAGTGATATAAACACCTAGTCGCCATCATTATTTTGATTATTCAGTCGAAATACATTTGCGCAAAATTCACGTTTGTGCCTCGATGGACTACTTGATGGCTCTTGCCGAATTCCAACTGGGATTGACGCCCAAATCTACTTGTGACGAACCGTCGCAACCGGCCATGAGAACGCGGCTCAAGACGAAAGACAAAAGACCGGGTAAGACGGGTCCATATCGATTGACATTCATTCATTTGTATTTTGATTGGTGACGTAATTACCTCTTCATTATTTTCCATATGTATGCGCAATATAAAACGATCGACTTCGATGGCTTGGTAAGTGTAGCACAACGTAGAAGAATAACGTTACTTGGTTAATAGGCGGAATCCACGTGACGGCGCCACTGTTTACAAGTAATGACAAGACCGCCTGGTTTTTGGTCGGCGTTAGCTCCCTTAGCCCAAGGGCTACATATGATATACGTATACCTTTAGATACCTTTTATGTATCCTGGGTGTATGTTCGCACCCACCCGCTGTAGCAGAAGCCCAGTTATACCGCTGTGCACTCGGACCCTGTTGTTATTAGCCTAGATGCCTTGGGGCATCTAGTCCAGGATGCATCACGTGGAGGACGAACAGTCAGGAATATCACCATCATTGGAAATTGAGACTTTATAAGCATTACTCAAATCCTCAGGATCATTAGCATCCCAAGGCTTTGATGATTTATAATTATCCACAAATATTGCTTAATAGGGAAATTACAAGCGTGCTTTGTCATATGTGGGCGTGATGCTGTCAGGAGGTTATAACTGAAGCAGGATAACGATTAGAATTCTCAATCACAGAGCTTCGGGGGCAGGGTAGAAGCTTTAACTGCAAGACAGTAGATAGATTACTATTAGCTTGCACAGGACACTTGTATTACATATACCTTAAGGTACCTTTTAAGTATCCTTGGGTGTATGCTTGCATCTATCAGCGAAAGAGGATGCCTAGTTATGTCACTATACACTTAGTTTCTAAATGCTTGGATGCACCTAGTCTAGGATACGCTACGTGGAGGAACGCCAATCGCAAGCGGAACTCGAACCCACGTCCTCCGAGTCTCAAATATGGCCCTGTCATCACTGCTGTTTCGATAGAGAAATTGGGCAAAACGATTTTGTATTCGATTTCCACTACCAGCACTAGATACGTGCCCATGTTCGGTTTCTGCTGAAAATATCTTTCTCCTAGCACAGTAGTACAATTAAAATATATAATTATACTTATAAAGGGCATTTTGACAACTATATACTTAATGCTGGGATGCTAATGATCCTGAGGATTTGAGTAATGCTTATAAAGTCTCAATGTCCAATGATGGTGATATTCCTGACTGTTAGTCCTCCACGTGGTGCATCCTGGACTAGGTGCCCCTAGGCATCTAGACTAATAACAGCAGGGTCCGAGTGCACAGCGGTATAGCTGGGCTTCCGCTACGGCGGGTGGGTGCGAACATACACCCAGGATACTTAAAAGGTATCTAAATGTATACGTATATTATATGTAGCCCTTGGGCTAAGGGAGATAACCCTGACAAAAAATCGAATCATGCAATTATCAAAACAATTACATAATGATTTACCCAATTGCAATTATTATTATTATTATTATTACGAAACCCTTTTGCTTTAAAATAAACATGGGGCGTCCAACGTAGAATTTGATGAAGTAATTCATATTCTACCATAATTTTTACCTTTCCATTTCGGCCAGGACGCCCGCCAGACAAAACGTCGTCAATTCCCTACAATTTGCAGTTGGCTGTTTTCATAGCCAGTCCGGAATTTGTCATTGTCGAAGACATTTACAATTTGGAAAGTAACGCATTGAAGATGACCGTAAGTAGTCGTGTGTGTATGGGGCTACGAGACTAAATGACTTCTAGTTAGTCGTGTCTCATCCGAGATGCTAATGATCCTGACGATTTGAGTCATGCGCTTATAAAGTCTCAATTGCCAATCATGGTGATATTCCTAACTGTTCGTTCTCCACGTGGTACATTATTGATTAGGTGCCAACAGGCATTCAGACTAATTACAACCGGGACCGAGTGCACAGTGATATACCTGGACTTTCAGAGAATGGGTGCTAGTATACACCAGAAATGCTTGAAAGGTACCTCAAAATGACTATTTACCATATGCAGCCGGTTAGGCTTATGGATCCGTGAACAGGCGTCAATTCCTGAGCCAAAAACTCCATTTATTCCTCCAAGTTCAATTGGCATTCAACAACCTCTTTGTATGGGAATTCGAGAAGCTTGGAATTAATGAAGAGGTTGATTTCATTTTGTTTGGTAACGTGCTTAGTCATCTCTTCATTATTTTTCCATATTTATGCGGCACAGCAAACGATCGACTTCGATGGCTTGATAAGCGTAACACAACGTAGAAGTAAAACGATGTTTCTTGGCTGGCATCCTTGTGACGTGGCCACTGTTCGCAAAGATTGCCGAGGTCGCCTGATTTTTTGTCAGGGTGATCTTTCTTAGCCTAACGGCTACATATGGTATACGTATACCTTTAGATACTTTTTAAATATCTTTGATGTATACTCGCATCCATCTGTTTGAACCTAATTATAGCACTGAATTCCTGTTGGTATCTAGTCTTGGATGCACCACATGGAGGATAAATAGTCAGGAATATCACCGTTATTGGGGATTGATGCTTTTTAACATTACTCAAATCCTCAAGATCATTCGTATTCCAGCACTAACATCGGTTAAACCTAGATATGGAAATATGTTTTACAGTTTAAAAAAATAGAACGATTTAAAGCATTAGGTTCCCTTTATAAATTTGAATAAAAATAGTAGAAGACGTATATTCTGTTCACTACAACCATAAAATATCTATATATAAATAGTAGAAGACGTATATTCTGTTCACTAACAACCATAAAATATCTATCTATCTATATATATATATATATATATATAACTATGATGCAATTAAAGCTTTGACTTAACATTCATAACAACGCAAGCCATGATAAATTTAAGCTAAATGTAATGAAATTACAAATGGTGTCAATGAAAACAGATCCAAGTGTTTTTAGCCTATTGGAGGCTTGAGCAGTTATCAACACTGTAACGCAATTATAAAGTAATTACTTAGCGCCGGGACCAGGCTGATTACGAATTGCACGTGGGCGCGTTGAAACCTCTGCGACGATTATCCCCCTCCTTTGTACCGGGATGGTCAAGCGGTGCAGTGCTCGGTCCACTGCATGCAGACTCACGTTTCTTAAAATATCTACTGCCCAAATATGTGTTTTCCGTAAAAGTGTTAATTTAAAATTAATTTGCTGCTTGGTTTGTACTAAATGGCGTAATGGACACACACCAATTGTTTGTATTTCCACTTTTAGGCCACTTTGAAGTTTACCTACTTTATTCAATCGAGCGTGACGGTTGTCAATGCCGCGATTAACGACATGACTGTTGCTGCTTGTCCCTACAATGAACTTGTCGGCGGACCTTATTCCAAGGAGGTACGTCTGCAGTGTGTTTTATTGAATCATTCATTTTGTTGGTGACGTGGTCACCTCTTCATTATTTCCCATATTTATACGACATGTAGAACGATCGATTTCGATGGCTTGACAAGCGTAGACAAACGTGGAAGAAAGCAAAGTTTCTTGGCTGGTAGACGGCATCCTTGTGACGTCGCCACTGTTCGCAAAGATTGACGAGGCTGCCTGATTTTTTGTCAGGGTTATCTCCCTTAGCCCAAAGGCTACATATGGTATACGTATACCTTTAGATACCTTTTAAGTATCCTGGGTGTATGTTCGCACCCACCCGCCGTAGCGGAAGCCCAGTTATACCGCTGTGCACTCGGTCCCTGCTGTTATTAATCTAGATGCCTAGGGGCACCTAGTCCAGGATGCACCACGTGGAGGACTAACAGTCAGGAATATCACCATCATTGGAAATTGAGACTTTATGTGCATTACTCAAATCCTCAGGATTATTAGCATCCCGTTTTATTGAATGGGTGGCCTAGCAGTACAGAATCTGACTTGAACATGGATAGACCAATGGGGTTCGTCTTCCCACCAACGGCCCACTAAATGCGGGCCCACGTTCGGCTTCGCTAAAATTGTCCACTGCTGAAAGATGGCGCGTTTAACGTCAAAACATTGAAAGTAGTAAACATTTTCGGCGTAATCGCTTGCTTTTTGATATGAAACTGACAAGTGTAAACAATGCAAGAACATAATGAGATGTTTAGGTTTATATATGTATGTATAGGGTCTTCTTGTAACGTCGCTAGTGTTTGCAAATATTGACAAGACCGCCGGATTATTATTAGGGTTATCTTTTTTATCCCAACGGCTATACCCTATGATACTTTTTAGGTACTTATCCGCTAAAGCGGGAGCTCAATTGTACTGTTGTGTATTTGGTTGTTCCTTTGCTAGTCTAGGTACTTGGGAACACGTAGTTTGATAGGTATTACTTGGAGTTGATGATATCGGCATCATTGGAAGTTGGACGGCTATATAAGTACAATTCAAATCCTCAGGATTATTAGCATCCGAAAGATTGATTGTATCTGTTATGAGTTGGAATCCCACTAATTAGGGGTCTACGTTAAAAATTTTAAAAAAATACGATGTGTTCCAAGTTGTCGCAATTGTTGGCTTGTATTTAAATCCTGTGCATAATAATAATAATAAGTGAACATTTTGTTTTTTAATGGCTGATCCTAGAGTTAATAGCATTATCACAGAGCAGGCATCAGAATCTGCCCTGTTGATTACGAGCATATAGACGATGGAGCCATGGTTCACGAGTTGAGTAGGAGACAATCTCCTTGTGATTCTCGGTTCAAATCTATCAGCATTATCGCGTTAGGAGGAAACGAACATTAAACACAGATATCAAATAAATAAAATATCAATATCCCTGGAGGCAATACTGACAAAAATTAGGTGAAATTGGACAAGGCATCGAGATCATAAGAAGCCCTAAATAACACAACACCTTTGAAGACAGACTGTTCCAATTATTGGTAACTCTGATGGAGTATCAACTTGGAACGTATCCTGGGTTTATTCAATTTGAGATTATTACCCTCACAAGAGTTTTTGGTGAGAAGACGAGCAAAATTTAAACAATCTATAATAGGACCCTATCCATGTGGATGAAGCGCTGCTTTGTGACAACCGTTGTCGCCCTCTTGTCAACATCTTGCTGTCTGAGTATCCGTTTGGTCCACGACTATTGATTTGGCACAGCGAACCGATTTATTGCTTATAACCGTTCCACTATCCACCCCCCCTGTGGACACGCTAATCCCACGATCAAAAGAAGTATTTCTTTGTCCACTTCCAGATTGTATCGCCCACCGACCTTACCTTTTATCTGTCTCAACCAATCAACGCATCGATTACAGCTACGTTAAATTTGAGCAGTTTGTACGTTAATATCGATCCAAACACTATTCGCTTATTGTCCAACATCAGCATCCATGTCCAATCGACTTTGAATCCAGCAGAAGTCGATGTTGAAGGTTCGAGGAAGCCTTCAACAACCCCAGTGTTCAAACATAGCCTCGGTCAAATTAATTACAATTTTTGGGACCCGGTTCCAGTTGATCAGTTGGGCATGTCTACTGGAAAAACGAAAAGTGAGTTTTTGTTTTCGAAATTTGGCGCCAGTTTGTGTAACCATTGGAGTATACAACGTTTAGCACTATACTTTTAACCAATAGAAATCGTTTCAGTGTTTGTTTAAAGCTTTTGCGTAAGCGTAAAAGTTTAAAAATTAGATGAGCCAATAGAAAAATGGTCATTATTGTCAATTATCAATAGACGATTAGTTAGTGTGTTAAAATCAAATTTTTATTTAACGAAATTAATGCAAATAATCTACTCATCAACAGGTGTAATGGTTATGGTTATTATAATTATTACAAAACCCTTTTGCTTTAAAAAATAAGCATGGGGCAATAAGACAACAATTACAGTAAAAAATAACAACAACAACAAAGTCTCGTAATTCAAAGAGAACATGGCATTGAACATTCTGCTTCCTTTCCGCTTTCACTCAACCCTGTCATCCACATATGTGCGATCACTTCTTTGCCGTTGCTTGCCGGTATGGCGTCCTCTTGATTGTTTCCGCAGCAGTATAAATTTTTTACAGACGCTAGGTTTCTAACCTTGCTCTCAAACCCTCTTCCTTTATCCAGGC
>JAKXYG010000452.1:0-84285 GCA_025895645.1 Cardicola forsteri
ATTCACATTATACAGATGGAACTGCGGGTCTTACAGTCGTCCATTCTACTCAAAGTGGGAATCGGTTGGTGATGAACCGGAGGATGTAAGTAATGCTTATAAAGTCACAGCTGTCGATGAAGGTGATATTCCTGATTACTTTACAAAGTAAAACGGTTTTGTAATCATAAGACACAATTAAACAAAAGACGCGAACTAACATACCAACTACTATTTCATACATAGTAGTATATTTCGTATTTTTTAGTTGCAATTCTTTCGTTTGTTGCTGGAAATGGAGAAGAAGGTAAATGTTTCTAACTTGATGCTATGTTTGACATTAGGAACTCTTTTTTATGGGGTTTTTGAGGCTGAGTCCAGATTGCTCCTCGCAGAGAAATGGAAACAGAATTATTACAATAATTAAAAATGACAACTATAAGTATTACCAGCATTTTCAAGACTATTAGCATTTCGGAAATTTTAAGAAAACGGTTAAAAATCATTGATATTGTTTTTTCAACAACACAAATTTTTATTGGTTTCAAGTTGGCATAGCATCCCGTCTAACCTCCTTCCACTATTCATGGTTGTTGGAGGTTTACAGAGATAGATCAGTCCAACAAGTTGGTCATTGTTTTCAAGAAAAAGTCCCGGTCGAAATAACGTCAAGATCATGCCGAACAATATCCATCCAAATGCGTTTCTCACCACTTTTCCTCTTTTTCCACTTAGCCTTTGGACAGGCGATAACGAAGATTGGACTGGATTTTCGTAGAAACCGTGATGCAATATTCGTTATTGTGACACTAATAATGGAAGGACGTGAAATTGTAGGTCATCTCGTATTTGGCAGATATTGATCTTAATCTTCCAATCTATTGATATGGAGGATGCGAAGTGGGTATTGTGCCTCCGTAATATTAGTAATACTAAATTAAATTACTTAATTGGGCATCCGTTTGCCGTTAATAGAGATCACTGGAGGGGTATAATTCGGTATGTAATTAACATTTAAAGTCAGCATACATCAAGTGTCGTTTATTAAGTGCACATTATAAAAGTTGATGTTTCTGCAGACTTTTGGGGATGTTTATCTCCGATGATGATGTTGATATTTCTATGTACATTTGGATATTAACCGTGAGTTGTACGTATTACGTGACGCTCTAAAACTAATACTTATGAAACAAAAATATCATACGTTTGTTAATATTTGAACAAGTGGGATAATGTAAACTCTGCCGTAGTTTTTCCCGAGTTTACTCGAAAAAGGAGGACAGTTAAAGCACAAGTTTAGCAGTTTGGATTTTTTAAAAAACAGCAAAAAGTAAAGTATGATTCCGATGACAACGTTGAGTAAAAGTTGGAATCAAGCTCCATAATCTTCAATGTGAAGAATACTAACATTTATGGAACAATTTTGTTGTCACATGGTCTTTTGTAATAATAATAATAAATAATCGATACATGTAAGTAGTATAACAAAATATAGTTGGTGGTTAATTAATTCCGAGTTTCAACAGTTATTCGACTTCCTGTACGAAAAGGTTGTCAGATGCGAATTAAACTTGGAGGAATAAATGAACCGCCTTCTTGCGACGATGCCATTGTTTACAGGAATTGACGAGGCGATCGGTTGACGTATCCACAAGCCTAACTGGCTACATATGGTAAATGGATACCTTTTAAGCATCTTGGGTGTATACTAGCACTCGTTCACTTAATGGGAGTCCAGTAAAAGCCCAATTATACCGCTGTGCACTTGGTTCCTGCTGCTATTAGTCTAGATGCCTGCTAGCGCCTAGTCCAGGATGCACCATGTGAAGGAGGAACAGTCAGAAATATTACCATTATTTGAAATTAGAACTTTGTTAGCATTACTCAAATCTTCAGAAGCATTAACTACTAACACTAACTAATTTTAATACTATTTTTTTCATATTTATGCAAAGCACAAAGGTCTAATAGATAGTTTCGAATATGTACAAATATTGTACACTTTTGTTTTTCAAAAATTTTACTTTATAAACATACATTATTTGCATCAGAATGCCTTAGTAGCCTAAGGCGCTACGTTCAAGTAGTAGTCCATTTTACGTCGGGGGTGGTCTTGCAGTACAGCGCTCGATTTGGACCTGAGTGGCTATCGGGGGTTCAAATCCCATCATGTTCGGCTTTGCTAAAATGTCCACTACTGACAGATGCTTCCCGCAAAACATTCAAAGTGGTAAATATAAATAAAAAAATTATTATATACAAATTAATAAGTACCGTTTGGTTGAATAATTTATTTTTAATTGTGCAGTTGTGATAATTTCACGAAGTGTACATGTGACATTTTTTATTATTTCTAAACTATTAATTTCATCATTTTGGCACTTTATTAAATAATAATGTTTAATTATTTTTGTAGTTAAATTTTATACAACTAAATCTATTTTTACTCAAGTATTTAATTTGCAAATAATAATATTAATGGCATCAGTAATAATACTACCAATACTACTACTACTAATAGGTATTATAATAATGATAATAGCAATGGTCATAACCAAAATACTAATAATAATAATAATGGTAATAATAGTAGTAATAACGGTAATAGTACTGACACTACTAATAATAATTGTAGTTATAATAGTGCTAGAGGTATTATTATTAATCATAATAACAATACTATTATTATTCTTGAATGCTTTTGCGATTATCACATTATTAATAATCAACCATGAAAACAACAAAAGTTGAGCAATGTTCCTACCAAATAGCTTCAAACTTGAACACAACGTCGTATATTTATAATTTGGACCATTCAATATTATTACAGCTGTCAGAATAGTCAAAACAAAGTCCTATAATCTAAAATGAACATGAGGAACAAAAGGATTGCATGTGTTCCAATAAATAGCTAACGTTTTTGTTTAAACTCGTGGGACATTCATTTCGGCTTTAGCTTCCCAAATAGTTTTTAGCCAACTTTTCTGTGGTCTACCCCCCAACCTTTCATTTGCCATCTTCAACTGTCAATTTTAAAACCGCTGGTTTTTTGGGCAATAAACGTAGAATTTTCCGCGTCTAATTGAAGATTCTACAAACCAAAGATTAAGGTTCCTTCCGGCTTTCACTTAACCCTGTTATTTGGGTCGTACCATCATTTATTTGCCAAAATGGTATCCTCTTATTTGTTTCTGTAGTAACATATATTTTTTAACAGAAGCCTGGTTGATGACTTTGAGCTTAAACCCTCCTCCTTTGTCCAGACTTGGAACTGGCTTAATTGGTTTGTTTCTGATCTTCTCCACATTAGCATTATCAATATTGTTACACCTATTAGTATACTGAATACAGCCTATTTCACCTTCCACTAGTCAAGACTAGAATTGTACTTTCTGTTATTGAATAAATCAACATCCAAAATTAATTCACTAATTACAGCAATTTACAATTGACGTCTTGTGTCCAAAAATTATTTTTATAGGCACAAAGAGAATATTTCTTCCTCCTCTTTGCAAATAACGAATAAGTTTTGCTTGTACACGTATCAAACAACTTGTTTATTATCAGAAATACAAAGCAATAAAAAGAAACCCTCAAACAAACATAAATGAATAAAATCAAAATTTAGCCAATATTGATTGATCAATTCAAATGTCCTTTTTCAAGAACTTTTCTTTCCACAAATAAACAAAAACAAACGTGTGGTATATAGATATAATTTTTTGAAGAATAAAAAAAACAAAGAACGTAAAAATGAAAATATTATTTTTAAATAGTGACTAGGTCACGTGGTTTGTTTGAAAGGAAAACGTTTTGGGCAAATGAAACAAAATATAATTATGACTAAGGGAAAATTATATGTTTGTTACTTTGAATGTTTTGAGGGAGGTATCATTCAGCAGTGGACATGTCGTGCAAAGCCGAACATGGGCCGGCATTGAGTGGGTCGGTGGTGGGATTCGAACCCAGGTCCAAGTCGAGCGCTCTACCGCTGGGACCACCCTGGCTATTGTTGTTTTGTTTTAAAAAAATTGAAAAATAATAATGAATTATTTTAGTTGGTATCATGATCACCTCTTCAATATTTTCCATATTTATACGGCATAGCAAACGATCGACTTCGATGGCTTGATAAGCGTAGCACAAACGTAAAAGAATAACAAAATTTTTTTTGTTATCAGACAATAACATTGTGACGGCGCCACTGTCTGCAAAGATTGACGAGGTGACCTTCCTTAGCCGAACGGCTACATATGGTATACACATATACCTTAAGGTACCTTTTAAGTAATCTGTATGTATTTTTGTACTCATCCGGCTAAGCAGAAGCCCAGTTATACCGCTGTGCATTTGGATCCTGCTGTTATCAGTCTAGATACCTAGGGGCACCTAGTCCAGGAAGCAATAAGTGGAGAGGGGACAGTCAAAAATATAACCATTATTGGAAATTGAGACTTTGTATAAGCATTCGTCAAATCCTCAGGATTATTGACATCCCAATAAATGATATCCAGTTTTTATATCTATATAAGAAAAGAACCATATGGTAACTAGAACTTTTACATAAACTTTGTACTTTCTAATTAATTACATTAATAAATTAAATAAACATAAATGAATAAAATACTTTTTTAAAAGTACTACATATATATATATATATATATTAGTAGTTAAGATTTTGAATAAGTTGGTTCTTTCACATATCTGGGAAGCATCAATGGTAAAAATAGAAAAAGCGAAATTAATGTCAGAACAGTAATGACGGTCTTTCATAGACCATATTTATATTTTTCATTATCCGTGTTTTTTCCGAAAACCTTTGAGTTCACTTGTCACAATCACATTTCAAACAATCTTTCATTCTGCAATAATAATGCAAAACAATGGTTAGAGATTTGGGTTACAGAAAATTAGGGGGCTAAGATATTATCCATTCGGAACGACTTAATGTAAACGAACGCATGGTAAAAGTACATTTGAAAAAAATTAATTTTCTTTCTGATTGGATAAAATTATATGACACGTGATATTATTGATTTTTTTTAACCAATTGTTGGTTTACTTACAAAATGGACAACTTTTCTTAAAATCTTCTTGCGTTTTTTGTGCTAAATGTGTTTATGTTTATATAAAATGGCATAGACTACAGCACTGAAACAAAACCACAATAAATGGCTAAACGTGTCCCATAATGGTTGTTTAATAAAAGCTCTCGTCTTGCAGTGTAATAAAATGATCACTTAATAAAAAAATGTTTCTGTTAAACAATGTTATTTACAATTATTTCTAATAATAGTAACGTACAACATTTGAGGGTATTGAGGAATTAGCTTTTGATCAGATTTACTATAAATAATAAGTTTACAGAGTCCCATTCAACCACTCCCGATTAAGGTACTGACTGACCTGACACCAGATAGGGCGCGGGGTTCAAGTTCATGTGTGTGTGTGTGTGTGTGTCTAAAACTTGAAAGGTATGCACTGCTGATGATTCCAAACAAGGATGTCAAACAGCTGTACAGTGCTCATAATTAACTGAAATCAAGTGGATGTGACATTTCTAATAATTCACCCTTGAAGACCCATAAATAATACATTTTTATTTTAAAAAGATTATTTTACAGGATACATCTTTTAGCAGTGGACATTTTAACATAGCCGAATGTGGGTTCGCACTTAGTGTCGGTGGTAGGAGATCACACATATGCACACAAAGACTTGAATTAAGGGCTGTACCGCTAAACCACCCAGAAAAATAGTAATTCAATATATACTTATTATTATTTATTATTAGGGATGCTAATGATCCTGAGGATTTGAGTAATGCTTATAAAGTCTCAATTTCCAATGATGGTAATATTCCTGACTGTTCGTCCTCCACGTGGTGCATCCTGGACTAGGTGCCCCTAGGCATCTAGACTAATAACAGCAGGGTCCGAGTGCACAGCAGTATAACTGGGCTTCCGCTACGGCGGGTGGGTGCGAACATACACCCAGGATACTTAAAAGGTATCCAAATGTATACGTATACCATATGTAGCTCTTGGGCTAAGGGAGATAACCCTGACAAATAATCAGGCGGTCTCGTCAATTTTTGCCAACAGTGGCGACGTCACAAGGATGCCGTCTACCAGCCAAGAAACTTTGTTATTCTTTCACATTTGTCTACGTTTGTCAAGCCATCGAAATCGATCGTTCTACATGTCGTATAAATATGGGAAATAATGAAGAGGTGACCACGTCATCAACCAAAAAAAATTATTTATTATTATTATGGTTATTGGCTTAGATACTTCAGTAAAAAACTACTATTTTCATGTGGCCGCCAGTTCAAAATCAGTTTTAAGTAACCCATTTTTTGCCATGGTATTCTAGCGGTACAGTACTCAATTTAGACCTCGGTGGACATGGGGGTTCGAATTCCACCACCGGCGCTGAAATGCGAACCCACATTCGGCTTCGCTATAATGTCCACTGCTGAAAAATGTTTCTCGTTGAAACATTCAAAGTAATAAACATGTAAAAAAAATTATGACCTTACATTCATTGATAGTATTAACGGCAACGTTATTTTCTTCATAGGGATGTTTTTTAAAGCTTGTTGATAGCTAGAGTGATTATATTTTCTTTTGTTTGTCTTAATATTCGATTGCTTATAACATATTGGAATATTTTATTTTATATTAGCGTTTTTTGTTGAAGTCAAAAAGTTCTATTAAAGCTAATTCTTTGAGAAGTAATCGTTATAAATTGATAAAAAAATGGTTTATTTTCAATGTTTTTTAAAATAAAAAAAATACTGCTAATCAATGTAGAATATAATTGAACGTATATTTTGTAATTTTCCAATGTTCTTAAAAATGCAGCGCAGGAGTTTGAGGACCTACATATACGTTTTGCATAAAAAAAGCGACTTCGTATCGAAACAACGGCATTGTTTAGAATTCTCCAAGTTAACACATTAAAAAATCAATTTTTTCATAGGTTGAAACCAATACACTTACATCTTTCCGCCTTCCATTGTTGTTTTTTACAACCTTGAGTGGAAGCCGGTTGGACGAAAAAAATTACTTGGTCCCAAAGACCGGTGGGAATGGTTTTTTGGAATAGACAACTGATGCTGGCATAGACAAGGTTGAAATTGACCTGAGAAAGTTTGGCTATAAACCATTTGGAAAGATCCAATTGAAATGAATGTATCATGGGGGATCGAACAAAAATGGTGGTAAAATGTTCAAACACATGGAATCAATTTGTTGCCCCCATACGTTTTCTAAATTGTGGAATGTTATTATTGTTTTTGCTGTTACTGTTTTCTTGTTGTCCCATGCTGTTTTAAGGCATACGGATTTGTAATAACGTTAATAATAAATATTTAATAATTTAAATTGGTTATTAGTGTACTAATAAGTTATTGCAAAAAACGTATTTAACAAAATTAGGTTTATTTAGCAAACACATAATTTAAAAAAGTACATATTCTTTGTGTGCATAATATGTTACAAATAAAATATAACAATAACTCCAGTTATGTATATCATTAATGTTTAATTTTATTACATAAAATGTCATCTGGTTTATAATCAAAGACTGGATAAAATAATCGGTACTAAAATCGGTAAATTATTTAATTTTATATATAATGCTTGATCCTCTAGAACACTGAACGATTAACAAAAACAATGTTTCAGTCTATATTTTGAAAAGGATAACATAATTTTTATTATATTTGTAAAATCAATGTATTCGTAGTCCCATAAATTACACAATCCTTGACTAAAATAAACGTTACATTTATACAACAGTGTGTTGTTGCAACCGTTTTAGCATATAGTGTCAATGGTTTGAGAAATAAAAATGTTCAATTAAGAACATGAATTATGTAATGTAAAATTAAATTCCATAACATTGGGTTAAAATACGTAAGGACCCCTACATTAAACGCTTTAACAAATCAATGAATATTACCTAAAATATTAAAAATGTATAGCTTTTATTATCTATTTTTATATATGTATGCGTATTTTATATTAAAATGTATGTTTAGCAAATAATTTGCTTGTTTTTCAATTTTTTGAAATGTCAATAGTTTTGTTTTTGACCTAAATTAGAATTTTATAATAACATTAGTACAAAAATAAATGTTATTATACATAAAATATTTAACTTACACTGCTGCTAAGATAATGCTTAACAAATGTAATCGTACAATTTAGATGTGCTGCACACAATTAAATAGTGTCACAAATACAAATGAACTATACTGTATTGATCGTGACTGCAGCTTATTTATCAAATGTAAACAGATACTTTGGAAAAACGTATACATAATTTTAGAAAAAAGGAGTTTGTAATACTTCTACTGCTACTACTACTGGTACTACTACTACTACTACTACTACTACTACTACTACTAATAATAATAATAATAATAATAATAATAATAATAATACTACTACTGGTACTACTACTACTACTACTACTACTACTACTAATAATAATAATAATAATAATAATAATAATAATAATAAAAATAATAATAATAACAATAATAATAATAATAATAATAATAATAATAGTAATAACAATAAAAATAATAATAATAGCAATAATAATATCAATAATAATAATAATAATAATAATAATAATAATAATAATAATAATAATAATAATAATAATAATAATAATAATAATAATAATAATAATAATAATAATAATAATAATAATAATAATAATAATAATAATAATAATAATAATAATAGAACTCTATAACAAATATGAAACATTTTTCTGAATAAATTTTGCTTGTAGTCTTTAGTATTTTATGTCCTACATGTGATAAAATACGTCTTGTTAACACAACAAGAATTTGAAACAATTAGTTGATTACAACCTTCAATTAAATGATGCACCAATGTTATTTTTATTGATGAGATTTCAAGAGTGAAATATCAGTATTGTCAAATTCACTTGAATTATAAATCCATTTGGTTTTAGTCGACCAGGAGCACTGTACAGCTGTTTCACATCCTTGTTTGGAATTACCAGCAGTGCATACCTTTCAAGTTTTACACACACACACACACACATGAAGTTGAACTCATACCGGTTTGGTTATGTTTATTAATGGATTTTCAACAGTGAATATTATATATTTTCATTCCTATGTAATTTTTCTGTATCTTACATTAAACACAACTTTAAACGTTTTTAAATTTTTCGTTGTAAATCAATTTATTTGTAAATGAAAAACAAATTTAAATTCTATTTTACACGAAAAAAGGCTATTCTAACTAAACCTTGAAAAGTTATTTTTAGACAATGATTTCGATTAAAACATTTTGCCTTGAACTTTTAAAAGTGTACTCAACTGATAATTAATTAATTAATAATTTAGTATGTTCTAATAATAATGAATTCAGCAATTTTTAAATAGAATAATTTAAACTCAATTGAAACTTACAGTCACAATTTTCCGATTTTAACCCATTCATATTTGTAAACTCCTTTGTAGTCCTTTTTCCCCCCAAGTGTGGTTGAGAAAGGAACAGGATTAGATCTCAAGATTGGCAACAAGTTTTTTTATTATTATCAATTTTTATTTATGTTTACTACTTTGAATGTTTTACGGGAAACATCTTTCAGCAGTGAACATTTTAACCAGGCCCGCATTTGGTACCGGTGGTAGGATTCGAACCAGTTCCAAGTTAATAATAATAATAATAATAATAATAATTGTAGTAATAATATAATAGTAGTAACAGTAATAATACCAGCACTGTTACTATTACTATTACTACTACTACTATTACTACTACTAATAATAATAATTTGTATACCATTTTATTTTATTTTATTGATACTGTTTTTGCTGGCTTAAGTAAGGCTATTTGCTAAATAGCTGGTGGTGTAAGTAAGTCAGCTATGTGTTCAAATGTTGTAACAAATAGAAAATGAGATTATTTGTCAATATTTAAACAATACTTACGTAATACGTAGATAGAAATATGTACGTTCGTTTTTTTTAATTTGCAGATTTTATAATTGTTTTTTTTCCAATGTGCAATGCAAAAGTAAATAGAGTTTAAACAAATGCTTACTAGTATTAGTACGCCAAACTCCATTGTAACCAGTTCTCAAATCTGGTTGATAAGGGAGGCGAGTGCAAGGTTAGCAACCTGTTGTCAAAGGAACAACAACAGGACAGCATTCCATTAAAACTATGGAATATAAAGTGAAAGTAAATAGATATTTTGATAATCGGATTGAGTATAAAAAGTTGAATGCCACAATCACGTGATCCAAACGACAGGATTGAGTAAAAGTCGAAAGGATGTTCAACCTTGAATTAAATGAGGACAATTGCTTTTTCATGTTATACGTTTACCGCCCCAAAAAACCAGTAAAAACGGTTTTGCAATAAACAATTAAACACGTTTCAGTGATATCAGTTCTCGTATTGGCTTACGGATTAATTGTTTAAAGACAAAAGTGTGTGCACCAAGTCAAACAATGATTTACCCATCAAAATTAGTGGACAAAATATTGATACTGTTGATTCCTTTACAGATTTGGGAAGCATCATTGGTAAAGACGGAAAAACCGAAATTGATGTTAAAGCCAGATTTGGAAAGGCAATGTCAGTCTTCAATAGACTCAAATCAATATGGCCATGTTCTTCCATTCGCATGAAGACAAAACTTCGTTTGTACGCATCAATAATCATTCCTACGACAATATATGGGAGTAAAACGTGGAAACGAACGGACAAGATTGATAAGATAATGGATGTTCTTGTATCAGTGGTTTCTTAGAAGTATTTTAAAGATTACCTGGTGCAATCACATTTCAAATAATAAAATCATAAAAAGAACTGACTCTCGTTCACTCTATGACATCATTACAATTAGATGAAGAAAATTACTTGGTCAAATTCTATGTTTACTGCCAGAAAGGCTAGCAAGAACGGTTTTGGAACAGACAATTATAAATGGTAAAAGAAAGGTTGGCAGACCACAGAAAACTTGGCTAATAACTATTCGGGAAGATTTAATTGAAATGAATGTTTCATGGAATTAAGCAAAACGTTCGGCAGAATGTTCAAACACATGGAAACATTTTGTTGTCTCATGTTCAATTTGAATTACGAGACTTTGTTGTTGTTGTTATTTTTTGCTGTAGTTGTTGTCTTATTGCCCCATGCTCATTTTTTAAAAGCAAAAGGGTTTTGTAATATAATAATAATAATAATAATAATAATAATAATAGACAATTAATAATGACAAAAGAAAGGAATGGATGACAGAAATGTTGGTTGAAATGAATGTTTCATGAGTAATCAAATTAAAATTTTGACAAAATGTCCGAACACATGGTTTTTAATTAAATTATGGAACTTTGTTAGTGTTGTTTTTGCTCTTACTGTTATTCCATGTTGGCCATTATGCTTATTTTTAAAGCAAAAGGTTTTGGTATAAATAATACCAAACAAGGAGCCGGCAGCAGGTCTTAAAGCCATGTTGATCGACTCTGATTTAGCTATTACACGTGTATTGATTATTTTCAAAATTACAGTTTGAAACAAATAAACAATTTTTGTATTCAAGCTTTTGTTGTACCAATCAAATAATAGCTGTTTGTTAATTTAGATAAAAATCAATTTTTCGTAACACTCATAACTACGCGTTACGTAGATATACTGACTTTTTGTTATTGGAAATATATGTGACTTTTCAAAATGTGAAACTGGTCAATATTCTATTTTTTAAATAATTTTTGAATTCTGGCATGTGTAGTTTTAGTTATTTTTAATTTTTCAAAATTAAATGGCTGGTGGTGGAAATCGAACCTATGACCATCTATTTTTGAGTTGGACCAAGTGCATCTAACACAACAGGGACCGAGTGCCCAACGGTTTCCATGTTGACCATTTAAAACATCTCTCAAGGTATACTATATATATTATATGTAGCTGTTGGGATAAAAGAGATAATTCTGACAAAAAATCAAACCGCGTTGTTCATCTTCGAGAACAGTGGTGCCGTCACAAAGATACAGTTTATCCAGCTTCGGTCAACTGCTGAAAGTTGGTTTCCGTAAAACATGGAAATAAAAAGTATATGTTTATTGGGCTAGGCGAAAAAAACTTGACAAAAACTTAAGGCCTTTTTTGTCAATCATTGCAAACAGTGCCACCGTTACAAGAATACCGTCTATTGGTTGAGAAACGTCTTATTAAGTTATTGGATTCGACCGTTGAGTATTGACCATAGCACCAATCACAACAAATAAGTTAACCACTGTACTAATATACTTTTACCAGACCATTTTTAAATCAATAAATGTTTTTCGGATTTCTATTGCTTAATTCTTATTCTTTTTTTTATTTTCCATTTTTTATGAGAAGTCACTGATTCTGATCTGTTTCCTCCATTTGGTTATGTATCAAATCGATATGGAGCATTATTGTTTGACCATTACATAATTTTGATGTGCCGGAGTGGTCTAGCGGTACAGCGTTCGATTTGGACCACGGTGGGCGTGAGGGTTCGAATCCCACTACCGGTTTACGTTCGGCTTCGCTAAAATGTCCACTGCTGAAAGGCATGTTTCTTGTAAAACATTCAAAGTAGCAAACATAAAATAAATAAATAAATTTGGTACTACCGGATGCCAGTCCTTCTGCTAACCTACGTCTTTTTATACTTAGATTGTTTTTAAATGAGTAAATATTTAGCAAATACCTCTTTAACAAGGGTCTGTATTCAGTAGTCACTATGAGAATTTGAAATTATGTCAGTTACATTTCCAGTGTCCTAATTATCCCTGCCACTCTGAAAAATAATTTAATGTTATACACACACACACACACACACAATATATATATATATATATATATATATATATATATATATATATATATATAATACAAAACCCTTTTGCTCTAAAAATAAGCATGGGGCAATAAGACAGCAATTACAGGAAAACAATAACATTGAAGACATTGAAGATTCTGCAAATCGAAGATTGAGCTTCCTTTCGGCTTTCACTCAACCCTGTCATCTATGTAACTCTGTCATCTAGATACGTGTGATCACGTTTTTACCGTTGTTTGCTGGAATGGCGTCCTCTTGATTGTTTCCGTAGCAGCATACATTTTTTACAGAGGCCAGGTTGCTAACTTTGTGCGCTCAAACCCTCCTCCTTTATCCAGGCTTGGAACTGGCTAGATTGAATCATTTCTAATCCAAACTAGGAGGAGTTAATTATATATTTATATATAATATAATATATATATATATATATATATATATATATATATATATATATATATATATATATATATATATAACCCTTAAAGAAGTAAGTGTAAACATGAAAAAATATTGAAATCAATATGTATTGTCCGATTGTTTTTTCGTAGAAATGAATATCGAGATTAAAAAATAATGTAAAGTATTAATAGTTGTTTTGTATGTACTTAGAAATATTTATTTAAATATGTCGAGTTAGTAATAAAAGCATATTTTAAAAAACAAGATACATATAAACGTGGATAACAATATTTTTTTAAATAATTGATCATTTATTGATTTGTGTGCTTGAATTTAATAAAAATGAACGATGTTTAATAGTTACAATCTATACTTAGTGTATTTACAATCAACTTCGATTTAATTGTGACGTCATAATCATAATCAAAGCCAACATGTGTTTGAAAAGTAATTTATTAGATATTTTAAATTTAATTTTGTCTTTCTATGCAAATGTGCTTTAAAAATTAATAATTTTATGTCACCTTGGACATCCGCTAAATTGCCTTATCTGTAAAATGAATATTAAAGGTAGAAAGAATCACCATCTTAATCACAATGACCACCATGTTATAAAAAACAATTGGCGGAATTATATAGACTAAGTCTTACAACAATTTATCGTGTGTTCAATGGACAGAAACCACAAAATTATGATAGAGCCATTGGAAAAATTAACGCAAAAGATTATAAGACTATTAAATCTTAATTAATTTGTTATATCCGATTGTTTTTTTGTAAAAATAAATATTGAGAATTGAAAATAATGTCAAGTACTTAATAGTTCCTTTATATATACTTAGAAATATTTACATTTCGACAGTAGGTTGGCTAAAATCGAAAACAACTATCTCTTTCACAATTGCCACCTAACAGCCCGGACATTAATGTTATTGAACTTTTTTCAGTATGCTGAAGCGCAACATCAATAAGCATACTGAAATTGAGGATCTATGTGAATGCATTCGGTTTGTTGTTCAATATGAGATAAAACAAGAAAATATCAACACTCTCAATGACAGCATTCAAAAACGCCTGGATCAGGTTGTTCAGAAGAAAGGCGATCAGATAGATTATTAAATTTTTTCAACATTCTAATGTCTTTAATTGTTTGGTAACGGAAAAAATTGCATGTAATCCGTATTTTTATTAATAGTTGATGTTATAAATTATGTTAATTATTTTACTCCATTCTCGATTTTGCACTAGTTGATATTTTATACAATTTTTTATATATACGTATATATAATTATAGTTTTTTTTTCAATAATTATATAGTTTTGTATATTTTATAACTCCGCCTAGTTTGGACCAGAAATGATTCAATCTAGCTAAATCCAAGCCTGGATAAAGGAGGAGGGTTTGGGAGCAAGGTTAACAACCTGGCCTCTGTAAAAAATTTATACTGTTACGGAACCAATCAAGAGGACGCCATTTGGGCAAACAACGGCAAAGAAGTGGTCGCACGTATCTGGACGACAGAGTTACACAGATGACAAGATTGAGTAAAAGCCACAAGGAAGCTCAATCTTCAATTGTGCAGAATCTTCAATGCCAACAAGACTTTGTTGTTGTTGCTGTAATTGTTGTCTTGTTGCTCCATACTTATTTTTAAAGCAAAAGGGTTTTGTATGAAAATATATAATAATATATATTTTTTATAATCGAAGTGATGTTTCTCTTGTACGCTGTGTAGTAACTAGAGCGGTTTTGGTTAAATAGTCACTTTTTTGCGGTAATTGTTTTGAGAGTTGTATTGTTAATATAAAACATTTTGACATGGAAGGTCAGCTTGATTAAATTTTTAGAAATGGGTAAAATTATTAACACAAAATATTACGTCAAATAGTGGTAAAATTGTAATTCTATTTTATTTCTTGTGCTGTATCGCATATAACATGATTAAACTGGGTTCTTTTTTCAATTATGTGATTACTAGAGGTGTTTTAGTTTGATAACTACGTTTTTAACAGTAAATATTTTAAGAGTTATATTATTATTATTATTATTACTATTATTATGGTTTTTAGCTTAGATACTTCAGTAAAAGTAGCTTCCAGCACACAAAAATATGAACAATTATAAAAATACGATACGATTAGCAGTATGTAACATCAATCAGAAAATGATGTAAGATTAATTTCATAGGCTAAAAAACCCAAAATTAACAAGTATTCAAGTCATGTGCATTATGATATGCGTGAAGAGGCATGATATTACTTAGGAAACGAACTATTGTTATATTATATATATATATATATATATATATATATATATATATATATATATATAATTTTAAGTTTATGTAAATACGACCTTCAAAATATTCTTTAACTTAAAAATTAAATCAATTAAGCAAAGAGTTTTTCCATTTATTTTTAATTTATTGAAATTATTTTGAAATTACTTTTCAATAAAATGTAACGTTTATTTTAAAAGTTATAAAAAGAACAATATTTTCATTTTTATTATTGTGTCTAACAACCCATCTGTAATTTTAAAACTTTTTGAAAAAATTGTACTAAGTTCAATCACACAAAGGGCATTATAAAGAAAAATATACGAAAATCTTTTTTAAGCTATCCACACTAAATGTTTCATTTGAACAATAACTGATTTTCTTTTAAACTGTAGATTAACGTTCTTTGGAAGTAGTGCACAAGAGATGAGTTGATATATTACTTGATTTATTTCTCAATTAAAAAGTAGTGTACCATTCTGCTGTAGCCAATCAGAGTCAATTAATACAACTCGGCTACTGATTGGTCAAATGTCATGCATAGAGAAAACGACACTAATTGGTTGAAATTTTACAAAGCAATTACATGGCTAACCTTTTCATAAAAGTTTTTTTTATCTTTACTTTACCAACATCTGAAAATCGATTTTTAGTTTGTACTACTAATTATACAAATGCAAACATTAAACTATTGCTATTGTACTAGTATTTGACATTTTATCAATAAACTGATGTAATATTTTTAGATGTTAAACAATATACCATATCAGTTCTTAGACAGTAAAGTTGTCCGATTCGTACCTTACTAGTTAGTTTAAATTACTACAATTGATTTTAATTTTACACTCAAATGTATATTGTTTTACTTATTTTAAGTAGACAATATAACTGTTACGACGATCAGGATGAAACAATTGTTGCATCGATAAAAACGGTAACTGATAACGGTCCACAATTTACTTCTGCTCAATTTGCTCAATATTGCCTTCATAATGGCATACATCACAACACCCAGGCATAACAATAACATATTTGTTTCTATTAAATTGTACCGATGTGGTCTAGCGGTACAGCGCTCGACTTGGACCTGGTGGGCATTGGGGTTCGAATCCCACCACCGGGTCTACGTTCGGGTCTTCACTAAAATATTCATTGTTGAGAGATGCGTTTCTTGTAAAACATTCAAAATAGCAAAATTTTGAAAAAATAATTGGTTTAAAAAGAATGGAACATAATTAAAATATATACACGTATAGGTATGAGGTTAATCTAAGTCTTACGTAAGCCTTTAGACGATTGACTAATAAATAATTGGCTACGTACAGTGAACTGAACCACAAACAACTTATACTTCTAAGGTTTGATCCGTCCACCTTAACTGGATAGAAAGAAGACGAACAAAACAGAAGTGTTTATTGCTTGACACAATAAGTCACGTACACAAAACAAAAGTGAAGCTAAAGGAAGCTTCCAGAATATTCGTTACATTAAAACAACAAAAAATATATACAACAATAATAACAATAATACTAATAATAAAATTGATTGTTATAATAATAAAAATTATAAAAATAGTTTTTAATTATTTTCTTTGATAAAACCAAAACGCTACAAGCCTTGTGCACGTATCTATTGGCCAAGTATTTGTAAGCATTCTCACGTTTTGACATCCAACGCAAATACCAACAAACGGTTCTAGTGTAACGTTTCAAAAACTGTTTATAATACTAATTCGCTATTTGTATTGTGAAGTATGTACAATTTAAAAATATTATTATTGTTTTTAAATTACATATTTTTAGTTTAGTCATATTATTATCAATTCAATATCATCATACAAACGGCAGTATTTAAACGAACAAGTGAATGCAACTTATGAATTACAAAAATGTGATGCTCGTTCATATGAAGGAGAAATCGATAATATTATAATGATCAATAAGGGTTGATTAATTGGTTATAATTGCAAAATGTTGAAAACTCATTAGTTAACTTGTTCTTAATGAATTTTTATAAATCCAACTTGCCACTAAATAATCTAATTTAAAGATTAAAGTTTTATTTATTTGTTATTATTATCATTATTATTAATATTACTTGCCAATAATAATAATAATAATAGTTATTACTGATATTAAAGTTTTATTATTTTATTATTATTATTATTATTATTATTATTATTATTATTATTATTATTATTACTGTTATTATTATTTTATTATTATTGTTATTATTAAAACCCATTTTACGTTAGAAATAAGCACGGGGCAACATGGAATAACAGTAATAGCAGAAAGAACAACAAATTCCCATAATTTAATAAAAACATGGGGTAACAAAATAATTCCATGTGTTCGAACACCAAAATGTTTGTTTGATCCTCTAAAAGACATTTTTTACGAATGGTTTTTAGCCAAGTTTTCCATGATCTACCCCAATCATTCTTTTTCCATTATTAATTATCGATTCCAAACCCGTTCTTGTTGGTTTTTCGAGCGGTAAAAGTAGAATTTTACCAAGTAATGTTTATCTGGAACATATTGTCAATTTTTTGCCGTTGTTCGCCGAAATAACAGAATTTTATTGTTTCTGTAACACTATATCGATTTTTTACAGAAGCCAGGTTACTAATTTTGAACTCAGACCGTACGTTCATCTGTACTAAAACGTCTACTAACTGAAAGATGTTTGCTGTCAAAGATTTAAACCAGTAACAACAACTCGGCCTAGTTTGGATCAGAAATGATTCAATCTAGCCAGTCCCAAGCCTGGATAAAGGAAGAGGGTTTGAGCGCGCAAGGGTAGCAACCTGTCCTCTGTAAAAAAAATACCATTCCAACAAACAACGGCAAAGAATTAATCGCACGTATCTGGATGACAAATCTACACAGATGCTAGGGTTGAGTGAAAGCCGAAAGAAAGCTCAATATTCGATTTGCAGAATATTCAATGCCAATGAGACTTCGTTTTTGTTGTTGCTGTTGTTTTGCTGTAATTGTTATCTTGTTGCTCCATGCTTATTTTTAACGCAAAAGGGTTTTGTATTATATATAATATAAATAATTGTCAATGATATCATTATTAGTATAGGTATTGCCCAGACAATAGAAAGACGCGTTTGTCAAACTTTGCAAACATTGGCAGCGTCACAAGGATGCTGTCTATCAGTCAAGAAATTTTGTTCTTTTCCATTTGTTACGCTTATTATGCTATTGTTATCAATCGTTCAATATCCTATACTACTTCATTAACCGAATGCCATAATGCATTTTCCAATTTTATGTAGACAAAGATGTTTCAGTTTGCTAAATACAATGCCAAAAGTTATCCTTTATGATTAGATTAAACATTTCCCAATGTATTATTATTATTAACTCCGCCTAGTTTGAATTAGAAATGATTCAATCTAGCCAGTCCCAAGCCTGGATAAAAGAGGAGGGTTTGAGTGCTCAAGGCTAGCAAACTGGTCTTTGTAAAAAAAATTATACTGCTACGGAAGTAATAGAAGAGGACGCCATTCCGGCAGCCAACTGCAAAGAAGTGATCGCACGTATCTGAATGACAGAGTTACATAGATGGAAGGGTTGAGTGAAAGCCGAAACGAAGTTCAATCTGCGATTGTGCAGAATCTTTAATGCCGACGAGACTTTTTTGTTGTTGTTGTTTTGTTGTAATTATTGTCTTATTGCCCCATGCTTATTTTTAAAGCAAAAGGGTTTTGTATTATGTATATATATATATATATATATAAATGCAGGCCCACGTTTGGCTTCGCTAATTGTCTACTGCTGAAAGATATTTCTCGTAAAACATTCAAAGTAGTAAACATAAAATAAAATAAAATAATATATATATATATATATATATATATATATATATATAAAGTTTCCATCAGCCATTTATGAAATAAACCGAGAAAAAATGCATAACATTGTTTGTTAATAATAATTTGAATGTTCCAACTAGTTGATTAGAAGTACGGAATCGAGCTATCACTTCTCTGCTGTAATTTGTACCAATAGATATCCTGTTGTTGCTTCTTTGACAACCAAGTCTGGACTGCTAACTTCTTGGGGCTGACTACAACGAAATTAAAAGTTGACTACAATTAGATTTACACATATATGCTTCTATCTAACTGCTGTTAATTTTAATGAACTGGCCAGACACCTGGGTGTGTGTAAAACTTGAACGGTATGCGCTGCTGATGATTCCATATAGGGATGTGAAATAGCTGTACAGTACTCCTGGTTGACTTAAAAACGTAGTGAATTTATTATTCAAGTGAATCTGACAATTCTAATATAACAATTCGAAAACAAATAGTCCCTCAAAAACCCACTGATAAATGTTAATTTTATGTTTAGAAATGTTGTATGTATTGTCAGATTTACTTGTATAATAAATTTTCTAGGTTTTCAAGTCAACCAGGAGCACTGTACAGCTGTTTCACATCCTTACATTTGGAATCATCAGTAACGCATACCTTTCACGTTTTTTACGCACACATAAACTTGAACTCACGCCCTATCTGGTGTCAGGCCAGCGCCTTAAACCACTGAGCTACAAGTGAATGACCTTCGACCTGTAAATTAATTATTGATAGTAAATCAGATCAATTCTAATTGCACAATGTCCTCAAATGCTACTACGTTACTACCGGTTTAGCAAGTGAGAGAACCCTTTCACTAGGACTTTACCATATAGGTCCTTGCATACTGCCAGGTTTAATAGCCTATATAGTACGGTTGAGTTGTTTTATCGTGGCCAGTGTAGAAACTGGTGACTTCATCTTTGCAGCAAAAATAAATTAAGGTCAACAAAAACACTTTCGTCTATAGTTGCATAACATTTGAAAAAAAATTAACATTTTTACTACTTTGTGCCGGGGTGGTCTAGCGGTACAACGGTCGATTTGGATCTGGGTGGGCATCGGGGTTCGAATTCGCTAAATGCGAGCCCACGTTCGACTTGGCCAAAAAATGTCTCCACTGCTGAAAGATACGTTTTCCGTCCAAAATGAATCAATCAACGTTTTGATGGGAAACTCGCATTTGGGCCAAGTCTAACGTTGGCCTGCATTTCATGGGTCGGTGGTGGCGGGAATAAAAAGATTTCTGTCTACTGTTTATCATTTGTCGGCTCATTTTTCTGTTTTCATAATAATGCACTAACCGAAATAACTTAAAAATTATCCCTGTACAACATCTGTCTGGGTATATTTTGTTTTTCAATGTTGGACTCGATCAAAAAATAACTCCTAAATTTACTTGACTCCGTATCGATATTCCGTATTTTAATTTTTATCTAATTTGGTCCGAGTTGAACAACTTATTATGCATCAAATTATAATTCACGGTATTTAACTAAAAACGGAAGTGTATTCAAAAATGAGGCTATTCATTCAAATAATTTAAAATTAATGGATATGTTTTAGTAAAAAATAACCATTTTTATTTAACTATAAAGCACGTAATAATTATACATGTATATATATATATATATGGACAAAAAATTTGTACTTTTAAACGATTCTATATTTAAACCGTAATTACAAAAAAACGTGTTAGTGACTTCCGTTTCCTGCATGACATTATTATTAATTGTCATTATTATTAATATTATTTTCCCATCAAAATTAGTGGACAACATATTGATACTTTTGATTCCTTTACATATCTAGGAAGCATCATTGGTAAAGACGGTAAAACCGAAATTGATGTTAAAGCCAGACTTAGAAATGCAATGTCAGTCTTCTATAGACTCAAATCAATATGGTCATGTTCTTCCATCCACCTGAACACCAAACTTCGTTTGTACGGAAATATATGGGAGTGAAACGGGCAAGCGAACAGACGAGATTGATATAATGGTGAATGTTTTTCATCGCCGGTGTCTTAGAATTATTTTAGAAATTACCTGGTGCGAACACATTTCAAATAATGAAATCATGAGAAGAACTGACTCTCATTCACTACATGAAATCATTACAGTTAGACAAATTACGTTTACCGCTCAAAAGATCAGCAAGAACGGTTTTGGAATAAAAGCTCGAAAATGGTTAAAGAAAGGTTGGGGGTAGACTACAGAAAAATTGGCTAACAACTATTCGGGGAAGATCTAATTGACATGAATATTTTATGGGGGATCAAACAAAACGTTTGGCAGAATGTTCAAATAGGTGGAAAATTTTTGTTGTCTCATGTTCTCTTTAAATTACGAGACTTTGTTGTTGTTGTTGTTGTTATTTTTTGCTGCAATTGTTATCTTATTGCTCGTCATGCTCATTTTTTAAAGCAAAAGGGTTTTGTAATAATAAATAATAATAATTACTATTATTTAAAATGTAATCGTTTATAAATATATATTTTTGTTATTATGGAGTAGGTGAGATACTAGGCACATTTGCTGATAAACATAATTAATACTGTGCTAGATATCCACTTGCAAACATTAAAATGTGGGAATTGTATCCAACTATATTTTAAAAATTTTTAATCTATTAAAACTATTTTAAATTTACAATTTTCCAAATATAATATTTCTTATTATTGGCACAAATATAAGATTAAAATA
Source organism: Cardicola forsteri (assembly GCA_025895645.1). NCBI lineage: Eukaryota > Metazoa > Platyhelminthes > Trematoda > Strigeidida > Aporocotylidae > Cardicola > Cardicola forsteri. Next base: position 22,108 of record JAKXYG010000452.1, read on the forward strand.
TTTTGATATGAAATATAATCTTTGTGTTCTGAAAGCCACTTCTACTAAAGTATCCCAAATCTACGCTACATTACCATGACAACATACTCAATATATTTTTTGTTTGTCATTATATATATATATGTATGTATGTATGTATGTATAAATTATGTATGTATACATATAATTTCATTGACATATATGTTCTTTTTTTCGTGTAATAAATAGTAAAAAAATCGTTTAAACAGAACGATATTATTATAATTAAAGTCAACTTCTGAAATTAATTCATCATTTCTCACTAATACATTTTTTTTCAAAACCATAACTAGTAAAAACAACAAGTTAAACATAAAAGGAAATATCACCACAACGACTTTCAACGTGCCTCAAAATTAACTTTACGGAAAAACATGCTATTACCACTACTTATATTGTTCAATGCAAGATCTGTCGTTGACAAAATTGATAATCTACGCCCACTAATTAAAATAAACATTTATGTTAAGAGTTATTTTATATTAGTTCAAGAATTCTAGTTAAGCAAATAATGAATGGATAATAATTTAATTTGCTTTTTTTACTTTTACCTTGTATTGATTTTTTTGTTAATGGCATTAATTATGTGTTCTATATGTATCTATATCCTAAATGTACCTCTAATGAGATATTAAAGCTTGTAATCATAATAGTAATACTAGTTATGTGATGCGAAAATTATAAACGTTAAGAATGTCATATTTAATACCAAGAATATGATTTAATATATTGATTTTTTTCGACAAATAAACCAACACACCCTTATTTCAAACAGTTGACATTTACAGGGTTTCTCTAACTACTTCATTTTATTACTACCATTATTATTATTATTATTATTATTATTATTTGTAAAATAAATATTGTGGTTTTACTTTTTGTTATCATATGTTTTTATTTTAAATTAATCTTAAAATAAAATAATAGTCATAATTAAACTTTTTCTGTTCAGGAGAGACCGACCCCTACTTAGCGCGTCCACAGGTGGCGGATAGTGGAACGACCTTTAGCAATAAAGGTTAGACGTGAATGAGGCAGTGCCAAATAAACAGCCGTGGACCAAACGGATACTCAGGCGTTGTAAGGTTGTAAACGCGTTGACAAGAAGGCGACAACGGTTATCGATGTCACTCTGAGTATTATTACCAAGTAGCCCTATTTAGGAACAGCACTGCTTGCTCCACTCGGAGAAGGGCCTAGAAAAGGTGGTTTAAAAATTATTCGTATTTTCACCAGGATGGCTGGCCGCGGCTAACTGGTCTATATACTCACGGTCAAAACTCTTACAAAAATTAATTAAATGTCGTGGTCAACAGGGCAGACACTAATGAACAAATCAAAAAACACCATTTTTAGAGCTCAAACAAGGCAGAATGTAATTCGCGACGCTACTGCCTGCTCTGTGAATATTACTCACAATAATGCACCGGTTATTAGTAATAAAACATTTTCAATCAGTTATTGTTATTGTTTTTATTCCAATTAAAAAGGATTAACGTAGAAATTTAGCTGCATGGCTTACTAAATAAAAATATTCGTAAATTGATGACAGAAATGGGAAAGTATAATTCCGATAACAGGGTTAATTAAAGCCTAAAAAGCCCATTTTTATAATTGAAAAAAGTGAAAGAACAAATACATGGAACAATAATGTTACATCATACTCTACAACAAAATGGTTTTGTAATAAATAATAATAATAATGAGCCTCGTCAATCCCTGTGAACACTGGTATCGTCCCTACGGCACGGACTTCCAGCCAAAAACCTTTAATTATACCCTACCCAAGTATAATTCTTAGTTGACAATCCCTTCGTATATGAATTTGGGATAATATGCAAGCTTGGAACTGTCTTCTTGTATACCTGTACCCATCTGCCAAAGTGTAAGCCCAATTATACCCCTGTGCATTTAGCCTTCGTTCTGTTAGTTCGGATACTGTACCTAATTGAGGATGCGTCACGTTAAGGTAACAGTCAGGAATATGAGCATTACTCAAATTATCAAAATCATTATTATCCCAGAGTAGCTACAGTTACATTTAAGATCTTAAAAGTTTTGGTGGACATTGATCCAAATTCACGTTTGAATGCATCAGTAAAAGTACAATTAACAAGCATTTAATAGTGCATATCCGTTCATTTAATAAAATGCGCACAAAGAAACAATATTTAGTATCAGGAATGCCATTCACACGAAATCTCGTTGTATTCAATGAATAGTGATCAATAGACATTGTTAGTAAACATAATAATTAACGCTATTTACAATTAATAATACTATCAATAAGGTTGGCAGTATAGTCAACTCATCATTATTTCCATTTTAAACAATTGACCCCCAATAATTTTAAAAGCATAATTAACGTAGACATATAACAAAGCTTATTACATAATAAATGGTATCCCTGTGTCATTACAACAAAGATTGTTTTACTTTTCAAAACTGTTACAAATATTATGGAAGATGTTTTGCTAAAAACAATTTAATTAACTCATTTTTAGCATTTTACATTAATGACTGATTGTTTTACAAATCAATATTAACTGGTACTTATAATTATTGATTTTTCGTTCAAATAAACAAGTACTCTGTTGTTGCAATTTGAGTTGTATTCACTTTGAAAAAAGACAAACTGTGTTGACTCGATTGCGTGCTAACGTGACTAAATAAACGACCCTAAATGTACAGCTTGCTTGTTTTCTTACAATCCACTTTGCATAATACGAGGCAAATAACTTGTAATCTGGATGTCATATATTAACAACTTGTTCACTAACAATTATTGGATTTAATTATATAACAAAATCCGCTTACTTATCGCTTGACAGAAGCTTTTGACATTTCAATAATTTGAACATTAATCATAATGAAACATATTTATTAGCACATTGTAAAACTGAAATTAAGTTATTCAAAATTAAAATTGCAACATTGATTTATTTATTTAGCAACTCTACCGTAACCGGTTCAAAGTCTAGCTGACAAAGAAGGAGGGCTTGAGTACAGGAGTAGCAACCTGGTCTCTGTAAAAAAATCAATACTGTTAAGACGTCACTTCATTAAGCTACGGCAAATAGGCGAAAGCAGCATGTTTCTGATGGGCGAAATCTGAGTAGAATGACAATATTCGATGTACATGATCATCAAAGGCAAACAATTAATTGTTACTCAAGCTTTTCAAAGCGAGCGGGTTTTGAAATAAATAATTATTATTTATTCAATAAAAAAATCGATAACTACAACCACTACAATAACTGCTGATAAGTAGGTAATCTGTTGAAAAAAGGGTTATGAACGTGCAAACCAACCCTTTGACAAACCTCGACACTATATACTAATATTTTAGCTTCCGGGGTGGTCTAGCGGTACAGCGCTCGAATTCGGACCTCGGTGGACATGGGTTCGAGTCCCACCACCGGCACTAAAATGCGGGCCCACGTTCGGCTTCGCTAAAATGTCCACTGCTGAAAGATGCGTTTCTCGTAAAACATTCAAAGTAGCAAACATAAAATAAAATAAAAAAATAAAAGTTTTCAATAATCCATTTTCAATTCTTTGTGAACGTAAGTTCGATTTCAAATGTCTTCGAATGTACTGAATTAAAACTTTTTCAAATAAAAAATATTAATTTTTCGTTATGTTTGGATTAAATTTCCAATAAATTAGTTTTTATTTTCTCAGTGTTTTTAACAACCAAAACGGAGTTTGTCAGTTAGTGCCAGTGGTGAGATTTAAACCTGTAAGTTCAGCGTTTTGATTCCCGCACGAATAAATGTATTCTAACAACAACAACAATCAAAGTTGGTAGAAAAGCCACTTCTTTATTAGATCCAAGTTCTCGTACCATCCCTTTTAATCCTCTTCCATTGTTCACGATTTTCGGAGACGTCCACAGATATTTCAGTCCAATGACCTTGCCATTGTTTCCAAGATAAAGTCCGGGCCAAAATAATGCAAAGATTGTCCCGAACAACATCCATCCAAGTGCGTCTTGTGACCACCTTTTCAGGCCAGTGGCGGTAGGTGAGATGGCATCAGGATTGTTACGAATATTGTCGCAACACCGATGAACAAAGATTGTGAAATTGAAGGTCATTTCGAATTTGGCAGTTGCTGATCTTTTTGGTATGGACGATCAATTACTAATTTTATTTTTTATTTAATTCAAAACCCTTTCGCTCTAAAGAACATGGGGGCAATTCAGGATTGTACATTACATTTTTGGCTTTGATGAATGAAATTCTATTCGGATCTCACCGAACTCCGTCATCAGAATTATGCCGCTTTTACTTATTGGCGGTAGTTCAATAAAATCGCATCCTTTTGTTGTTTCCTTAGCAATATTGCTCTTTTTTTTTACAAAGATCCAGTTGCCAATGGTCCTGACTTCTTTGACAACCAGATTGGAAACTGGCAACCAACCACCCGTTGGATTAAAATTGTACAAAACCAACACGGCCTATCCAGCATTTTCCATTTGGTTCTGATCGCAATGTCAGCCCCTTTTCCTCCACATCTGCTTCCCCACCCAATCGAAGTACCGCCTATTTGTGCCGCGGTAGTCTAGCGATACAGCGCCCGATTTGGACCTCGGTGGGCATGGGGGTTCAAATCCCACCCCACCGGTCCACGTTTGGGTTCGCTAAAATGTCCCCACTGCTGAAAGATGCACGTTTCCCGTCTCAAAACATTCACAAGTAATAAACATATAGTAAAAATTAAAAATATATATGTTTGGTCAACTACAGTTTCTTTTGCCTTCTATTTCCACTGCCAAAATTCGCCTTATTATAAGTTTCTTCTTGCTTCTTTTGACAAGCTTCCATGAATGTCAGCTTTCTCCAAATTGCATCAATTTCTGTGTCCAATCTAAACAATCCCAGTAGAGTTGATCCTATCATTAAGATTTTACTCATCATTTTGTTAGTTACTACGTCACGTCTATATTTGTACGGCGTATTGAACGATCGATTTCAATGTCTTGATATGCGCGTAACAAACGTAAAATGACGAAGTTTTTTGGCTGGTCGACGGCACAAGTTTTGGCAAAATTTGACGTCACCTGATTTTTATTTCAGAGTTATCTCCCTTAGCCCAAAGGCTACATTTGGTATACATATACCTTTTAACTATCCCAGGTGTATGTATGCATCCAACCACTAAAACAGAAGCCGAGTTACACCGCTGTCCATTGTTAATAATCCAGACGCCTATGGGCACCTAGTCCACGATACGCCATCATTGAAAATTGAGACTTTATAAGCATTACTCATAATTAACAGCATCAATGGATTTTAATAATGGCAGGCCGATATAGAAAACGCGACGGGTGGGATTCACCATTGTCATCAACCACATGACTAGCACTAAAAATAGGCAAACTATCTTTATCCGGTATCGATTGTACTCATTAATTGACTTTTTCGTATCTTTATTTTTTATCATCATTATCATACATAATGTTTTATGACAATAATAATAGTGATGATTCACTAATTATCCCAATATATCACGCCCACAATAATATCACAGACAGAATCAGAAAATAACGAAGATGATGTATTTATTATTATATGTAACAGTAATCATATTTTCAATAATAATTATTTTCAAAATAGATAAATAAATGCCAAATGGTAGAACCACAAAAAAGCTCAAACTCAAACACACACACATATATTGACTCAAATAGATGGCAAACCAACAACAATACATTGTGTGATGTGAATTAGAAGCAACACAATATCCCAAAACAAATCTTAGATTGGAAAAAGAGAGAACTACATTAACTAGAACGTGTCATCTGTACACACATACACACTGGTGTTGTGTTGATTTCGAATAAAAACAATGTAAGAATTCGGGTAAAACCTGCAACAGTTACGCACACACACAAATACAATAAATGAAGATTGTACGCATTGTACATTGGATAAAAAGAAAAACAGAAAAAAGGGGGAATTGTAGTAATTATTATTATTATGGCGGTGCTGTTACGATAATGCATCCATTTCTTTTGTACAAATCAAAATTAAGTGGCAAATTAATCAGAAAATACAGATTTTAAAAGCAAAAACTTGAATGTTAATATTATTATTATTATTATTGGTTGGTACAGTCAAATACCCCTCCCCCCCCCAATAGATGAGAGAAACTAGGACGAATAAAAATGTACTTCTAAGAAGGACAAGCTCCTCCTCCTCCGCCGCCGCCTGCACCGTTCGATGGTGAGGGCGGTCTGTCGTGATGAAATCTTTGTCGGGAATTTGGCACATTGGGCGACATGACAGATTCGTCGTCCAAGGAAAAGAGAAACCCCGTGTAGGCTTTCAACGTATCGTCAACGGCTGCCAAGAATTCGGTCGGATGTGGGTAGGGGATGGGAAAAAGGCCGTGAAAAGCCGAATCCAAATAACTAGTCGAATGATTCCTCGAAGACGTCCTCAACTGGACTCGTTGAGGTGCAGCGCTCGAAGAATTGACAAGACGTCGGGCAGGAGCTGTCGAAGTACGGTTGACAACCGACGGCAGTGCCGTAACTAATCGGCTACTGGTTGGATTAATAAGGAATGCAGGACAATAGCGTGTCAACACCGTCGGTCGAGTCACTTGGATGTTTGGCGGTACTGTTGCAAAAGTAGACGATCGTATGCGACTCGAATTGCTGCTGCCGCCACCGCCTCCTCCACTGCCGCCGTTGGAACCACGATTTTCGGAAGACGTTTCGTTTGAGCTTCGCGACAATCCTCTGCCGGCAGCGTTTCGACTGCGTGTGTGTGGACGACGTACGACGAGGCCCGAAGCTTCCGATTCGTCATCATCATCGTCACCATTGTCGAAATCATCGTCATCGTCCGAGTCACAGCGACCGTCCTCGCCTTCTTCCTCCTCCTCCTCCTCTTCGTCATCATCATCATCATCATCATCGTCATCTTTGTTCGATGGGCGGTCGGGAACTATCAGCTCTTGACGTCGGGCGCGCTGACGCCAGGATCGGCGACGTTCAAAATAGTGACCGTTTAGATTGGAATCGTCCAGGGTGTTAGACGAAGTGTCTTGGGACGATCGCAAACGCTTGTTGCTACTGGTTGTTGTCAGGCAACTTTGATGCGTTTCGCTAGCCGCTTTGGCCAGTTGGGTTGGAGTCAAGTGGTAGAAAAGAAAGTGGCCAAGGGTCTGGGCTTCGACGAAATTGCGGTCTTGGAAACACCGTTGCAATGCGCGCAAACCTTGCTCAAGTGCGGGTTGGGCGGGCAAATCGTGAGCTTCTGGATGGTTAAAAAGGGACGATAAGGTTATAGGTTAATAATGTTGGCATGCTTTGTATTTACAAAAGTTGTACCTTACAAGTTCTATGCATAATGCATTCCTAATTCAACCGCTACATACAATAAACGTACACCTCAAAATACCCATAAGCATCCATCTATCAAAGTGCACTAGGTCCCTGATGCATGTGAGTTTAGGTTTACGATCAACTATAAGAAGATATGAAAACAAGATTATCACCATCTTTCAAAATTGAAACTCCAAAATCATTACCATCCTCTTATTACTAAGGCTATATGCACAACATACAGGATACTAATAAGCTTAAGGATATGAGTAATGCTTATAGTCTCAATTTCCAATAATTGTGATATTCCTGACTGTTCTACCTCCACGTGATGCATCCTGGACTAGGTGACCACAGATATCTAGACTAATAACAGCAGAGACAGAGTGCACAGCCGTATAACTGGGTTCCCGCTTTAGCATATATCTGAAGCAGATAATCCTGACAAAAAATCAGGCAAATTCGTCAATCTTTGCGAACATTAGCACCGTCACAAATATACCGTCTATTAGCAAAAAACTCCATTATTCTTTTACGTTTGTTGCGCTTATCAAGCCATCGAAATCGATTGCTTAATATGCCATATAAGTATTGGGATGCTAATGATCCTGAGGATTTGAGTAATGCTTATAAAGTCTCAATTTCCAATAATGGTGATATTCCTGACTGTTCGTCCTCCACGTGGTGCATCCTGGACTAGGTGCCCCTAGGCATCTAGACTAATAGCAGCAGGGTCCGAGTGCACAGCGGTATAACTGGGCTTCCGCTACGGCGGGTGGGTGCAAACATACACGCAGGGTACTTAAAAGGTATCTAAAGGTATACGTATACCATATGTAGCCGTTAGGCTAAGGGAGATAACCCTGATAAAAAATCAGGCGGCCTCGTCAATCTTTGCAAACAGTGGCGACGTCACAAGGATGCCGTCTACCAGCCAAGAAACTTTGTTATTCTTCTACGTTTGTGTTACGCTTATCAAGCCATCGAAATCGATCGTTTATATATCGTATAAATATGGGAAATAATGAAGAGGTGACCACGTCACCAACCAAAATGAAATGAATGGATAAAACAACAAAGTGTATATTATGGTGCTACTTACTTAGGACAGCGCTGTTAATCACGCTGGCAATCGTATCTCGCCAAACTGGATCCAACAAACTCCTCAAGGGGCAGTCAGTAGACGTTGGGGATGGATAAGCCAACAAGCTAACGGATTGCTGTTAATATAGAAAAATATAAACATATATATATATGCCAAAATTCGAGATGCAAATGATCAAGTGTAATAAGGTATCAATCTCCGATCATGGTATAATTAGGCCTTAACCTGAAATGCTAATAATCCTGAGGATTTGTGTAATGCTTGTAGAATATCAAATTATTCATCCATGTAATACATCCTGGACTAGGTGCTTATAGGTATCTAGACTAATAACAGCAGGGACCAAGTGCACAGCGATATAAATGGGCTTTTGCTAGACTCACGCTCAGTAAATGGATGATGCCTAAAAGGTATCTCAAGGTATCCATTTGCCATATGTTAACCGGCGTCAACTCCCAATTCTTCCGAAAAAGATTGCCTCGTCAATTCCTGTAAACATTAATATCGTCGCCTGGAAGCGATATTCCAGTCAAGAATCTTTATTTACCCCCCCCCACACATTTAATTCGAATCGGTCAACCTCTTCGCATAGGAATTCGGGATGCTATGTAAACTTGGAACCAATGAAGAGGTGGCTGTGTTACCAACTTTTGTTGGTTGATCAATCAATGCAAGCAAACACCAGTGTACACATATCATAGGTATCATATGTAAGAATCAACCCTGACAAAAGATAAGGCTGCCTCAAAACAGTTATCGGACAAGAAGCTTCGTTGCTCTCTTGCACGGAAAACAACTGTTCAACATGCTCTACAAACATGTAAATAATTAAGAGGTATTGTAAAAACATAAAGTTTGGGACTAGATGATTCATTGACAAGAGTTCAGTTTGCGGACTAAGAAGTGTGGATTCTAATTCCTTCAACAGTCCAGGCTTAGACCATCTAACAGTTTTATAGTCCTAAAATGATGTACGACTCATTTATGGTGTTGGTGGCTCTACGAAACTCCAGCCCGGTTACACCTCGATCCGTCTGACTTCAAGATTCATTGCATGGAGATAGAGGCGGAATCATGAACATCACGGGAATGGTCTAGCAGTGGAGCTCTCGACTCGAACCTGAGTGGCTATGGGATCGATTCCCCCCTCCCACTTCAGGTACTAAATGCGGACCTACGCTGAAATGCATGTTTCACGTAAAAGTAGTTTTTAAAAAATCATTTTTTCACTTTCATACAAAACTGTTTTTAAAAATTAAACGGAGAAACACACACGTAGAAGACAAAAACAACTTTTTACTTAGCCACGCAAATCAATGCAAACTTTTCGTAAAATGGATGAATAAACACACATATATACACAATGTGTTCAAAACATGTTCAAATTGCGTGCAAATTATTAGAGATAGTGACAAGGCATAAATACGTATTGCATGTTTAATCTAGAAAACGTAGAATTTAAATAAACGTCTGTAAAAATTGTAAATTAGTGAAATAAATTAGATACATTTGACCGTAAAAGATAAAGTTTGTCTTTATCATTTTAAGCGACGTTAATGATCCTGAGGATTTGAGTAATGCCTATGAAGTTTCAATTTCCGATAATGGTGATATTCCTGACTGTTCGTCCTCCACGTGGTGCATCCTGGACTAGGTGCCTCTGGGCATCAACCCTAAAGAAGATCGCCTCGTCAATTCCAGTAAACATTGGGGTCGTCGCAAGGAAGTGATCTTCTAGCCGAGAAACTTCATTTATCCCTCCAACTTCAAATGGCATCCGACAACCTTTTCGGTTAGGAATTCGAAAAGCTAATGAAACCTGGAATTAGTGTAGAGGTAGCTCCGTCACTAACTTGTGTTATGTTATGTTATGCTTGAGTGTACATTTCGAATCGTAAAAATGCAATGTAGATATTATACGTTCGACAAGTCTGGAAATGTTCCGGTTCTATCTAGTATATCAATCAAATTATCATACTCCTGTGTATGCGCATCCTAGGCGCATAGTCCGAGGATTACTAGGCTTTAGTCTTAAAGATAGATACAAGAATACGCCCATGGTACTTATAAGATATTTTAATGTAGATGATAAAACTAACTAGCGAAAACAAGAACCAATAAGAGTTAGATAGATAGAAATAAACAAAATGACCACGTCACTAGAAAGATATTGGTAGTACACAAACTTAGTCCTTCTATTTATGCTAACACCCTCTCCGTTCGATTGCTTAACGTTTACAGTCGATGACTGGAAGATCTTAATTCGGGATGTAATTAATGTCAGCATACCTCAAGTGGCGTTCATAAAGTGTACGTTGTAAAAATTGATATTTTGCGAGCTTGTGGTAATTTGTACAATGTTTATCTCCGATAATGACTATAATACACTATGACACATGTACATTAGATAGACAGACATACCTGCAACAGCCTTTCAGTTTCCAATGACAATCCGCCCGTTTTGGCCCGAACCTGTTTGACCAAATTAACCAGCGACCGTCCAAACTGAACATGTCTCATCAACTGCTGCATGTCATCACTATTGACACCGTTGGCATTGCCGTTGTCTCCGTCAATTGCGCCAACACCATTGTTGGATGATGCACTATTCCACAACGTGTTCACATCTTCATCATGATTGTGGTGGTGGTGATGATGATTATCGATTTCCATCGATACGATGGCCGGATCGGCAATGGGATGCAACTTGGCCGACGACTTGGCGTCGTACAAGCCGGTGTCGTCATCATCCATTCCAAAGCCGTCGTCATCATCGTCATTGTCTCCGTCAAGACTGTCTTCGTAGTCGGACAGGCCGACGCCATCTCCTTCGTCGTTCTGGACAATGTCTTTGTTTGGGCGTTTTTTGGATGTGGTAATTGTGCCCAACTGATCTTCGCTGTCGACATCCATTTTGACTAATGTCTGAAAGTGGAAGAAAGGAAGGAAGGAAAGGTTACAAGGATGCCAAGAAACGTTGTTATCCTTCTACGTTTGTTACGCAAGCGATCGAAATCGATCGTTTAATATGACGTGCAAATAGGGAAAATGATGGACAGGTGACCGCGTTACCAATCACAATAAACCACCATCCAGTCACGTCCAGAATCACTAAAATGTCCACTGCTGCTTTCAGCAGTGTTTCCATTTCCAGTAGTAGAAATAAAATGAAAAAACAAATACGTCATTGAAAAAAGGAAATCTACAGTTTATACGTTAGAGGAAAAATTTCCAATTCAACACTTATTGCTTGGTACATGGGGATTTTTAATAAACCACAAACATTATTTCGACTCCACCCACCTCCTGTCACTGTCCGTGTGATGTCATACGTTTCGAAACACTTACTCCATTCAATTTAACTCATTCAGCGCTTCACACACACACACACACACTCAATCAATCAACCTCCCTCTGTAAATATTAAAAAACTCATCCCCATGACAACCTGATAGTATCACAGATTTCTTTACAAAAAAAGCAATGATATTAACAACTATTGTGTATTTATGTACTAGCCATTGTATTATTATTATTATGGTAAAGGCGATAATATTTAAACAAATACAATAACGAAAAAAGACACAAATCAATATTTTTTATAAAATAAACAAATAGGTAGGACAGAATAAATCAATTCGTGTTATTCAGTATAAACATATGTCTTTTATTCTAATATCGATCGACAAATGATTAATCAAAATAGATTATTCAGTCAGTCAATAGAACACAGCCTCCCAATCCGCTTTAGCTTTTGTAAAACACCACTAATTAGTCTAAGTTTTGAGTAATACTTATAAGTTCTCAATTGTCAATAATATTTATATTCCTTACTGTTACCTCCACATGATGCAACCTGGATTAAGTGCTCATATGCATCTAGACTAATAACAGCAGAGACCGAGTGCACAGCGGTATAACTGAACTTCTATCTTGGTAAGTAAGCGCAAGGATAGGCCAAGGCTACATTTGAGGAATCTTTATAGCACATGTACGCATTAAACCAAGAGGTAATCGTGACAAAATATCAGATGATCTCGTCCAAAAATGCTGTCTATCATCCACGAAACTTTGTTATTCTCGTATCTTTATGAGGCTTATCATATCATCGGAGAGGTGACAGCATCACAAAACACAAAAAACCCTTGACTGATTTTCTCAAAATGAAACTTATTCAATTGTAATATTTTTTGTTAACACACCAATCTAATTGATCGATCAACACACAAATCCCTTTTGGGACGCTAATAATGCTGAGGATTTGAGTAATGCTTATAAAGTCTCAATTTCCAATGATGGTGATATTCCTGACTGTTCATCCTTCAAGTGGTGCATCGTGGATTAGGTGCCTATAGGCATTTAGACTGATAACAGCAGGAACCGAGTGCACAGCGGTGTAACTGGGCTACCTCCTGAAGGAGTGCAAGCATATACGCTAGGTACTTAAAAGGTATCTAAAGGCATACGTATACCATGTGTAGCCGTTTGGTTAAGGGAGATTACTCTGCCAAAAAATCAGGCGGCCTTGTCAATCTTTGCGAACAGCGGCGACTTCACAAGAATGCCGTTTACCAGCCAAAAATCTGTTATTCTTCTTCTACGTTTGTGTTACGCTTATCAAGCCATCAAAGTCGATCGTTTTATATGCCGTATAAATATGAAATATAATAAAGAGGTGATCACATCACCGACTAAAATGAAAATAATCTCTTTTCTTAAATCGATAAACTTTATTTCATTTTATACTTTAAGTAAACAAAATATATTTAAAGTCATCTTGTTTCAATAATTATGAAAACAACTATGCTGATAATGTGTGTGTGTGTGCGTGTCAACATTATGAACTAATTTAAAGACATCACTTGGGAGAAAATCGATAAATATGCATACAATCGATATGTAAGCGTGACTTAATTTAATCAATTATCAACAGTAATAATAATCAAATAATTTTTATCTAAATTTAGCACCTCTATATATATGAAAAGGCGTAATAGGTATCCAATGTATACTAAAATAATTGAAGTCGTCAAGTGCCTTAACCTAAATTCGTTTAAATGCTGCATCACCACTTCTACTACTACTAATTATTATTATTATTTTCATCATTTCTATTATGGTTGATTACATGTTCATCCCTCCATTATTTCTATATTTATACAACAACAAATGTTGGTAGCCAAGATACCTCTTTATTAATTCCAAGTTCGCATAGCATCTCCAATAATCCCCCTTCCACACCTTTTAACCATCTTGGATGTATGCTAGCACCCGTTCAGTGGGTGGGAGTCCAGTGAAAGCCATTTATTCCGCTGCACACTCGTTCTCTATTGTGAGGAATAACAATCAATGAGGGTAATAGCCCTCATTAAAGTTTGAAACTTTACAAGCATTAGTCAAATCCTCAGTATCATTTAACATCCCATATATTTATACAGCATATCAAATAATCATAAGAGCAGCAAACGTAGAACAATAACAATGTTTTTGATTGATAAATAGCATCTTTCTGAAGGTGAAACTATTCACAAAAATTGACAAGGTCATCTGATATCTGTCAGGATTATTTTCTTTAGCTCAACACCTACATACAGTAACTAAAGATAACTTTTAAAAATCCTAGGTATACACTTGCAAGTAACCACTGTGCATTCAGTCCCTGATATATGTGCCAGTCTGAATTCAGGATATGTATAAAAACATGATTACCACTATCGTTGGAAAGTGATACTTCGTAAGTATTCGGTAATAATAATTTATTTAATTCAAAACCTTTTCACTCTAAAAAGCCTGGAGCAACAAGATTGTTCCATCTTGTTGTACATTAAATTTTTGGCTTTAAAAATTGTGCATATCAAAGACAAAAATTCTATTTGGATTTCGTCAAAAAGTGTCATTTTGGAATCATGCTACCTTGATTTCTTTGGCGTAGTTTAATGAAATTGATTTTTTACAGAAGCCAGACTGCTAATCCTCCTTTCTTAATCATATTTTGGACCGGCTGCGGTAGAGTTATAATACTTTACAGTAAGACACAAACTTGTCACAAACACACAATTCAATTCATCGATGTAATTTATTCAAAATGAAAAAAATAATAATTTAGACTAATGAATCAAATTCCAAATCATATTTGACTTTATATTGGTACGAGATTAACCACACACACACACACACACATGTCGTAATCATACTAACATTAACATTTTTTGCATTCCATTTTAGTTATACCAACAATGTAAAACGTTCATTTTTGAATAATGATAAATGTACTTGTACGGACTTATCCAAGTTACTAGTAACAACAACAAGAATGTGTAAACAAAAATGGACAAGGCGTCATTGTACAATTGTCCTGTGTGCAACTTGAAAATGAAGACAAAATAAACGATTGATTTTTATAATCGTCCATTAACCAAGTCAAATCGAACGACAATAAACATTCACACTTATTTATTAACAAGAAAATCTCCATTAAACTTGGTCAAATTATGACGATTGTGTATACATGATCAGAAATGAACCAATTTAGCCAGTTTCAAGTTTGGATAAAGGGGGAGTCCAAAGTTAGCAACCCGTAAAAAAATCTATATTACCACAGAAACAAAGGTAAAGAGGTGATAGCACGACCTCCAGATAACAGGGTTGAGTAAAAACCGAAAGAAAGATCAATCTTCGAAGACAATTACTTGGTTAAATTCTACGTTTACCGCCCGGAAGATCGCCAAGAACGGAGTAGACCACAGAAAACGTGTCCATTCGGGAATGAAATGAATGTCTTATGGGATCAAACAAAAATATTGGCAAAACGTTTGTACCTTATTGTGGATAAATATTTTACCTGGAAAATGAGGTAGGTAATAGTTGTTGTACAGTATTATTATTAAAAATTGTTCTTTACCTGTCCATTATTGAGACATTTTGATTCTTCCACACGTACACAATTATTTGATGTTTTTTGAATTTTCGGAGGCATCGTAGTTGAACTGGAATCTGTCGATTCGTTGTTAGAATTGCACGTTGTACTGTAACCACGTCGAACGGAATGACGGTGCATCTAAATATCGAGCAAAATGGATCATTTAGTTGGAAAAATAACCTTTATAATTCATATTATATATATATATATATATATATATATATATATATATATACACAGCATTTCAACGAATTGCTTCTCATAGTTTCGCACTAAATGTAAAACGTAGAAAGTCGACAGAAATCTATGTGACGGTGCCAGTGTTGACACAAAAACTAAAGTTACTTGATTTATAATAGTGTCTCAAAGTGAAATGACGCTATGCGTATATTAGAACACCGGAGGTATAATGGCAGTCAACTATACCGCTGTTTATTTCGTTCCTGATCCATATTAGTATGAGTCCAGAATGCTCCTCGTGGAAAAATGGAAATAGCGATTAGAAATCATTAATATTGGTTTTCAACAACAAACAAAAATTGATAGCAAAGCCACCTCTTTATTAGTTCCAAGTTCGCATTACATCCTGTATAATTCTCCCTTCCATCTGTTCACAGTTTTGGGAGGTGTGAAGAGATATGTCAGTCCAACAACTTGGCCATTGTTTCTAAGAAAGAGTCCCAGTCAAAATAACGTAAAGATTGTCCCAAACAACATCTATCCAAATACGTTTCTGACCCCCTTCCTTTTTGTTCCAATCAGCATTTGGACAAGCCAAGGTTACGATACGTAAGATTGCATCAGGATTTCTACGAACGTGTCCAAATCAGCGCAATCTTCGTTGTTGCAACACCAATGATGTAAGATCGTAGGTCATCTCGAATTTAACACATACTGATCTTTTTCGTCCAATCTCTTGACACGGAGAATGCGAAGTGGGTGTTACGCCAAATGTATCTGAAGCATTTTGCTTCAAATATGTTGATCTTTGTAAACTCGGACTTTGTAAGAGTCCAGGTTTCAGCTGTGTACAGAAGCACTATGCGAACCAATAAAGAGAAAATATTCATCTTTGTGTTTCGATTGATGGTTTTTTTTATCTCCAAAGTGAACTGGCAAGTTTTCCGAACGCAACAGCAGCAGCCAAACAAATCCGATGATTTGCTTCATTAGATGAACCACCGTCAGAAGTAATTAAAGAGTTCAGATACAAATATTGATTTACATTAGTGAGCAACATCTTTTTTTTATGTTTGCTACTTTGAATGTTTTACAAGAAACATGCCTTTCAGCAGTGGACATTTTAGCAAAGTTAAACGTAGGCCCGCATTTTAGTGCCGGTAGTGGGATTCAAACCCATGCCCATCGAGATCCGAATTCGAGCGCTGTACCGCTAGACCACCCCGGCACATAAAATTATCGCATCGGGAACTTGTGACGGACGTTTTTGGGTTGATATTCAGACCATATTCATCGGAAACGTTTAATTTGTTGGTTTCGCTATCGTTAGTAACAATTTCAATATATGTATATTTTAATAATATATTTTTTATTAACTTATTTACATCATAATTGTGATATCAGTCTTTAATCAGTAGCAAATTAATTTAGTGTCAAAAACTACTTTAAACAGCACACAAAATGTTTGTAAAATATCGACTATTATGCCAAGCATTTACAATACTTATTATGAAGTTTTAAAGATTGTATTAGAATTGGCATGATTCACTTGAATAATAAATCCACTTGGTTTGATCTAACCAGAAACACTGTACAGCTGTCGTTTGGAATCATCATCAGCAGTGAGTACCTTCCAAGTTTCACTCAAACTCAAAGCCAGAGGTCTTTCTAGTTTCAAACCGTAGCCTTGACCAATAAGCGGTTAAAACGGACTAAATTTACAATTTTTGATAAACCTGATTAATGCTCATATTGCAGTGATCACAAACGCTATGCATTACTACTGCTACTACTATTGCAACTGTAACAACAACAAACGTTGGTGGCAACTCCTCCTCTTCATTAATTCCAAGTCTGCATACCATCATGAATTCCTTTGCCTAGAGGTTATCGAATGCCTGGCTAGAAAACCGCTTTCTTGTAACGACGCCAGTGTTCACAGGAATTGACTAGACGATCTTGGGGGGGGGGATTCGGGATTGACGAATCCACAAGTCCAACCGGCTACATATGATAAATGGATACTTTGTGATACTTTTTAAACATCACTAAACGGGAGACCAGTAAAAGCTCAGTTATACCGCTGTGTACTCAGTCCCTATGCCCATAAGCACCTATTCCATGATGCACCGCCACATGGAAGAGGAACAGTCAGGAATATCACCATCATTGGAAATTGAGACTTTGTATAGGCATTACTGAAATAGTCAGAATCATTAGCATCCCCACCTTCTAGTACAATACTCACCATCTCAATCAGTTGTCTGCAACGAAGTTGCACAAGCAATTCCGGACATTTTTCAAAAACTTGAGGATAAAGTCGATTGAGCGTAACGGCTGCCTTGCCATACTGGCAATGTCTGCACAACGCTCGCAAGCGTCTTCGGTGCAACATGCTGGCAATGCCAGGCAATTGATTCGATGCTTTTCCATCGGCATTGAACAAAGAAATACACGAACTGTCGCTATGACGACGCTGTATTGACGTTTGCATACCGCCCGACTGATCATCACTGAAATAATTTTTGCCACTTGTAACAGAAGATAATTTAGCTTTGTCGTTGCGTTTGGCAACAGCTTCCGGCTTCTTCGTATCAATGTCACCAACCAACTGGGAAAGATTAGACCAATTGGAAAATGACTTTGCAGTGGCCACATATCCGTGATGGACTAAGTAACCTGATACAAGTCTAAAATAGCACACACACACACACGAATAAAATTAATATTATTAATAAAAAATCATGCTTAAGCAGTTTAAAACAAATAACGTATTTACATTAATTCAAAAATTAAATTAAGTAATACCAAATATCACTTATAAATCAGAATTCAAACCGAGTAACTCAATAATCTTCCTTGTTTTAAATACATTCAATAACCAAAAAACCAATGTACATTAAATTCAGTCAATCGATATTTAAATGTTTCTGAACTAGATTAATGAAAAAAAAAAATGCTATTGTAACCAGGATCAACAAGCAACACCAAATTGAGATTTTACGAACATGTACTAGTAAAACGATAATGACATTAAAAAGCATTTCAACTGATGTTTATCCCGATCCCAGTTGTTTGTTTTTTTAAAGATAATAACTCTCGTGTGGACATACGTGCTGTCACTAAACTGTCAATCAATTGGGTCTATAAAAAACGTTTTAGTGTACACACAAAAATATGTTCACATATTATATCATCAACCCAAACACGAAGATGAACATTTTCTCTTCATTGGTTCGCACAGTATTTCTGTACGCAGGACGAACGCACAATGAAGAACTCTTAACTGTTAGAACAAGGAAAATATTCATCTAAAGGTTTTTGTAGCAATCCCTTTAAAAGAATCCTCATTCTGACATCTAGGAATGCTAATAGTCCTGAGGATTTCGGTAATGCCTATAAAGTCCCGATATCGGTGATATTCTTCTATCTGTTCCTCCTCCATATGGTGCATCCTGTACTAGGTGCCAATAGGGATTTAGACTAATAACAGCAGGGACTGAGTGCACGGGGGCATAACTGTGCTGCCACTTCGGTAGATGGGTGCAAGCATGCATCCAGGATACTTAAAATGTATCTTAAAATATACCATATGTAGCCGTTCGGTTAAGGGTGATAACCCTGACAAAAAATCAGGTGATCTCATCAATCTTTGCAAACAATGGCGAAGAAACTGTATGCTTCTACGATTGCTACGCTTATCATGTCATCAAATTCCATCTTTTATATACCGTATAAATATGGAAAATAATGAAGAAATGACCACGTCGCCAACCAAAATGAATTAATGAATGAATTCTGGCATCCTGGTTAAGTTAAAGTTGCTCCTAATAGCATATATATATATATATATATATATATAGCAAACCATTAAACATTTACTGTTAAGTTTTAAATCATACTTCGGAAAATGTTTTTAAAAGTAACTTTTTTATGTAATCTTATCAAAAATAATTAATTCAATTTTTTCAAACGCTACAAAACGAGACAGTACATCACATCTATCACTATTTTAGTGTTACAACTTAATTTCTAAAAGTTTTCATATTTTTGCAAAAAAAATATGTATAAAATGCTAATTAATGTTTTTAACAATAGATCCACCCAATTACATATTATCGTGGGGTAAATAATTTCTAAAAACGAAATGTATTTCTGTTTAATTAGTAAATGTTTAATGAGCCATTGTAAAACTTTATTTTATTGCAAAAATAAATTACTACTTCAAAATTTGAATCAGATTTAACTTTAGAAAAAGAAAAAAAGGTTTAGATTTTCTAAATGTAAAAATTTCCTTTTCCATTTAAAAACATAACAGATTTTTTAAAACTTATAAAGACAATCACTGCATAAAGTCTAAATATAAAATATTAATTTTGTAAGATTATACAGATCATCATAATCAGTAAAAATTTACAATAGGTGATAATAAAACATCATATATTTTCCTTAGTAATAAAAATCACCTATAAACTAATCAATTCATTTTAATTAAATCTACCGAACGAGATCATTTCTTTCTGTATAGATACACAACATTTTATATGCTACATTATTCTGATAGTAAATTCAATCCAAAAATAAATAATTTAATTAAAAATAAACTTATGAGAATTCTGTTTCGCAATTAAAACATTTCACTAACCCAAACCTCATATTTGTTGCGCTTACACTAAACCTCAGTAGAAAAAAATGTTATAACTCCTTTACAAACGTAAAAAGTATCATCACCAGCTGAAATCGATCAATTTAAAAAAAGAGATCAAATAAATACCTTGTATCACGTAGTTGAAAAGTAATAAAATTAATTGTGAAGTCAGTAGTTGTTCTAAACAGGTTTAAAACACAATAACCAAACCCTATAGTCAATATGACCACAAATAAAAAAACTTTCAGTAATAAAAAACCATTAGTAAATCGCCTCCAATTTAAATAAAACTTTAATATATTACTCTTTCATTTTTGACCCAGCAAATTCTTCCTTGCACATTTTTTCAACCAGATTATTTTCTCGATTAATGCGCTCGTTCTTAATATAGTTATCAAACGCATACTGAAAAGGACTCTGACCGAAATTGGCGTTTATCCTCACTCCCCGGCCACATAAGGTATCTAAAGGTATACGCATACCATATGTAGCTCTTGGGCTAAGGGAGATAACCCTGACAAAAAATCAGGCGACCTCGTCAATCTTTGCGAACAGTGGCGACGTCACAAGGATGCCGTCTACCAGCCAAGAAACTTTGTTATTCTTCCACGTTTTTCTACGCTTGTCAAGCCATCGAAATCGATCGTTCTACATGTCGTATAAATATGGGAAATAATGAAGAGGTGACCACGTCACCAACCAAAATGAATGAATGAATGACCACAAATAAAAAAAACTTTCAGTAATAAAAAACCATTAGTAAATCGCCTCCAATTTAAATAAAACTTTAATATATTACTCTTTCATTTTTGACCCAGCAAATTCTTCCTTGCACATTTTTTCAACCAGATTATTTTCTCGATTAATGCGCTCGTTCTTAATATAGTTATCAAACGCATACTGAAAAGGACTCTGACCGAAATTGGCGTTTATCCTCACTCCCCGGCCACATAAACCGACGGTAGGATAAATACGCGTATCCGATCCAACCTAAAATACCAACCACACAAATATTTAATATTATCCAAAAACTCAATGCAAAACTAAAAATTAGGTGTAATTTTTCAAATCAAACAATACTTAAATGGTTTTTAGAAAATAATAATGAATAATTTTAGATTCACAGAAAACTAACTGGAATAATTCCTTCAAAAGCTTTTCCCAAAAAAACGCCATTTCTCGTAAAAAATAAACTTTGCGAAATAAAATCGATGCCACAGCCAATTATATCATTATCACTAATACGTGGTCCAAATTTGGTGGGAGCATTTGGAGATCCATGGTACATACATCCATCGGTCTGATAACCGAAAGAATTATATTCAGAGCCTAAACATTAAAAAAACAGATAACCATATAATCAACTTATGTTTATTTAAAGCTTATCTAAGTACAATCATCAATATAAACCATATAATTCAATACAATGTAAATCATTCAAATTAGGTAAACAAAAAAGTTAAATTTTAACATGAACTGAACAGTACCTGGAAACTTGCTTAAACTGCAAGACTTGGTTGACAAACCAATTGAAAAAGAACTAAAAATTAAATAATAATATTTTTACTATTTACCCATTATTTCCTTTATTCAATAAAGTAACTTCAAAATAATATATTCCAGTTGTAAGAGGAATATGCACATCAGAACGAACAGAACCAATGTCTTGTGTATTATAATTTGATTCTGTACAAGATGAGATTTAGTATAATATTTATCTTACCCTGACGCTCGGAAAATCCGCTTGTATATGTAACAGTTAATGCAAAATGAGATAATCTAAGACATTTAGACCGGTCTTTTACGTTCCAACATTTTGGTAAACGTTGAAAAGTATTTAAAGAACTGCTGCTTTTATAAAACTTAAGAGAAAAGTTATCAAGATCTTTAGCTGACTTGTCGGAACTGTGAGACATCGCCATATTGACAAAGTCAGCTGATATTAATGCTGCGCGCCAGTCAAAAGGTAAGGTGCACAAATTTCTACTAATACAATAAAAACATTAAATTAATGTTAAAAAATTAAACAATTGTACAATTATTTTAAAACATTTATTTAGTTTTAATTATTTTCTTTTTAAAAAATAATAAATTTTATAATATTTTTAAATATTGTAGCATTTAATTATTTTACATTGGCGAGGTGAGGCGCGCGTCACGCTACACGTCCACTGGAGCGTTATTCATCCTTTTCTCTTTTCTTTTTTTTGATGATTTTTGCAGTGTTTTTGCATTGTAATATGTAACTTGTTTTATTATTATTTTTGCATATTTATAATTTTTGCTCGTTTTCTATAATTGTTAACTTCCACTATCCACCTTGATTTTATCTTAATTTCAAATATTTTTTCTGTCACTAATCCCTCTTTACCTCACCATCCATTTCAATTTTTTTCTAAAAATTTGAGACAATTTGAGAACCGAGTACTAAAAGGCGTTTTGGTCTACTCACTCGTGAAAAATCCTGAATCCTGAATTGTTTGTTTAATAAATGTTATCTTATATATGTAAAAAAACAGAAATAAAAAATCTAACTTATCTAAAATTTAGTTAAAAGAGGAAGGCTTAAGCGTAAAGTTAGCAACCCCACCTGTGTTACAGAAACAATAAGAGGCAAAGAAGTGAGGTAAAGAAGTGAAGACACGACCCAAATGACAGCGTTAAACAAAAGCCAAAAAACTCAATTTTTAATTAAACAAAAAAATATTTTATTAAATTTTGCTTTTGCAAATAGATAGAACGACTTTGACATAGATAATATATAATGGCATAAGAAAAGTTAGTAAACTGCAGAAAACTTGGCTATAAACCATTCAAAAACATTTAATTAAAATTAATGTTTTGTAGAATCAAAAAAAAATTAATAACATTTTTAAACACATAATCATTTTGTTTCCCAGTGTCATTGTTTGAATGAAATATTTAAAAATATTATTAATTTTTATTTCAATTACAATTTTTATATTATTGTACATTTAAACAACTTTAACTTTGTTTGAACTTTGTTGTAAAGCACCTTTTTGTATTTGAATGTATCACGTTTGCTGTTGACGTGACTTTTGTATTTAAAATTTACTGGTGTTTTTATATTATAGCATAAAAAATTGATATTATCTTCTTTTTTAACATTTTATTATTGTTTCTATTTATTTTTTATAATTCTTAACCTAATTCATTACTCTATATTTCCCTGTTTTTTATTTTAATTTCTTTTCTTCTATCGTTAAAAATCCATTTCTTTACCTCATCTTTTAGTTTCTATTTCCCTTTTTAACTGGGATAAAATAAAACCAAATACTAAACAAAATTCCTTTTATTTCGCGTATGTACAATTCTAAATCCTAAATAGATATATTTTAACATTTTACAACTGTATCTATTTAGTTATTCAATATAAAGAACTATAATTTACATATTTTTTCAATAAACAAGTATAACATTTTTGAGATTTGTGAGTTTTATAGACCTGTTTAGTAATATAGTCTAAATCATATGATTGAAATTAATTAATAAATCTGTCCGATACGCTTGCGTGAAGTTACGGGTCAAAAGTTTTTTGTTATTGTGCTTGCTTGTTATATTACGCGTTCACATTTTTGTTTTGTGTTTTTGGTGTTTTTGGTGTTTTATGTATTTGTTTTTTTAGTGTGTTAGTGTGCTTTGTGTGTAATTTTGCAATTTGTGTTGCTTAATTGCCTGATCCTGTACGATCTATTTGTATCGTGCTTGAAATTTCATTTCTTCTACTGATTATCACTTTGGTTTGCATTGTGATATTTTGTTTATTACTTTTATATTTTTTCAGTACAGATTATAATGGCAGAAGCCCAAATTTTTATCTGTGGTCGGCGAAGCTGTAGTAAGTCAGTAAAAACAGGTATGCTTTACTCAAAGTGCCATTTTTGGTTCCATGAAAAGTGTACAGGGTTGTCTGAGTCTCACTACAATCATCTCGTCAATAGTAAAGTCGACTTCATTTGCATGAATTGCCTGTGGTCGTGCAATCACCAATCTACACCACCTATGTCAGATACCAAAATTGATGAGTTTATCACTTTGGTCAAGGAGTTAACCACTAGTAACTCTCTACTTAGGAAGTTGGTAGACGAACTTCAAAGCTCTTATAGTACACTTTCTTCCAAGCGCGAGGCTGAGATTAGTTCCTTAAAGGCCTCTATTACTAATCTCACCTCATATGTTGAAAACAATCCTCCTTCCTCAGTTACAAATGCGGTCCTGCGTCTTTCTCAAGAAGAAATTTTATCTGCCGCTAAACTTTATGCTCGCGATAAAAGAAGGAAAATAATGTCATAGTAAGAAGCATCCCTCTTTCCGCCTTGAACTTCAAAAAGGTTGCGCTTGAGGCCATTAAAGCCTGTCTTCCGACTGCTTCCGGGTTCAAGGTAACACGTATGACTTGTAAGCGACCTCATTCCTTCCCTCCAGTCATTGTTTCCTGTGTTTCCTCTGACATGGCCAGTAAAATTTTAAGAAATTGGTCTTCAGTACGCTCCCTTTTCCCAAAGCTTTGTATGCATAAAGATCATCCTACTTCGGATAGGAATGTCGTGAATTTCAACTACTCGTTCCCTAAACTATCATCGATCCCTTTAGTTAAATTAACCCTTCTTAAGCTAAGAAGTGATTCCTGTATCACCAATATACAAGATTTTTCCCTTGCGCCTCGGAGTCAGCACCCATTTGTCCACAAATTAAACATGCCCACACCCCTACTTCCATTCCCCGTAGCTTAAATGTGTTTTACACAGATGCTTCTAGTTTTTTTAATAAATTAGATGAAATAAAATCATTGATTGCGCTAAGAACTTCTCATATTTTAGGGATTGTAGAAACCTGGCTTTCAGAAGACATTCTCGATAGTGAAATTTCCATTAGCGGTTACAATTTAGTCCGACTTGATTCTGTTAAAGGTAGATGTGGGGGTTGTTTATTTTATGTTAGATTAATAATAATAATAATAATAATAATTTATTACTCAAAAAAGCATTTACAGTATTGCATTTTTCGAGGTACAAACCAATTTACAGACATTAGCTTCTCTAAATCACTTTTTCTTCGTATGGAATTTCAGCTGGGTATGAATTTCTCCACTTATTAGTAAATTCCTCGGCTAAGGAGCAAATCCTTTTCTCACTACTCTATAGGCCTCCCTCACTCACAAAAGAAACTAATGACGCTCTATTAGCTGAACTTGGACATGTTTACTCTGCTTCTTTTAAGCACTCTATTATTCTTGGTGATTTTAATAGCCCTTCTATCAATTGGCACTCTCTCTCCTCATCCACTAACTATTTCGACACTCAACTTTTTCATTTCAGCCTTGTCAATGCTTATACTCAACATGTTTCAGCACCTACTAGATTTTGATCTGGTTGTATGCCTTCTTATCTGGACCTCATCTTTACAAATTCCTCCTCCTTAATTGACTACGTTAATCATTTGCCTCCTCTTGGAAAGAGTGATCACTCTCTTTTGTCTTTTTTTGTTCATCTTCCTTCGTCTTTCGACTGGGTGCCAAAGCCTAAAATTGAGCCAATCCCAGATTTTCGCAGAGCAAACTTTGCTGGTTTACGAAATTTCTTAAGTCACTTAGATTGGGGTTTCTCGGCTGAGAATAGTGTTGACACCAATTACTCTCGTTTTAATCAAATCATAAATGAAGGCATTAATAAATTCGTTCCTTTTAGTCTCCCTACTCATCCCAAGTTCAACTTCCCGTGTTCTCTAAAGCGTCGTATTTAAATGCGTGTTCTGAAGGACTGTGCAGATATTATTTCCCCCATATTAGCAAAAATTTTTAGTCAATCACTTATAACAGGGACTCTTCCTAATGTTTAAAAACAAGCATACATTAGACCTATTTATAAGTCAGGTGATCGCTACTCTCCATTAAGCTATAGGCCGATTAGTATTTTATCTGCCCCAAACAAAGTGCTAGAAAGGTTAATTAAGCATCATTTAATGGATTTTCTTCTCAAGAATAAGATAATTCATCCGGCCCAACACGGTTTTTTGCCTCAAAGATTTTGTCTCACTAATTTACTGTCCTACACTGATAGTCTCACATCCTTTCTTGATCAAGGTCATAATGTAGATTCTATTTATTTTGATTTTGCGAAGGCCTTTGATAAGGTTCTACATTTGTTATTATTAAACAAACTAGCTAACCTGGGTATCCCAGGCTCTCTCCTTTCCTGGATTAGGGAATTTTTAACGAATCGTAGCTTTAGTGTTAAATTGGGTTGTGACACCTCTCCCTGGTGTGCAATTAGCTCAGGAGTTCCATAAGGTTCGGTCCTGGGCCCTCTACTATTTATTCCTTTTATTAATGACTTACCAACAGTAGTTCGTTTAAACATCCTGCTCTATGCTAACGATGTGAAGATCTGGGGCTCCAACCCTAAATTACTGCAATCAGATATAAGGAATATTTATAACTGGTCCTCCGCTAATAAACTCCCGTTAAATTGGTTTAAGTGTTTTCATTTAGCATTAGGTAAGAGAAACTCTAATAGTTATTTTGTACCGCTACCTGAACAGCCGCCTATCCTAAAAGTACATACGGTCAAAGACCTGGGTGTAATATTTGACTCATCTCTCCATTTTTCTACTCATCACTCCAAGGCTTTCCAGAAATGTATACATCTTATGCATTTCTTTAGGCGACACCCAGGAAAAATCTTTCCGGACCTATCCCGACTTTTATATATGTTATATATTAGACCTCATCTCAAATACTGCGTCTAAGTAATCTCCCCAGTGCTCGTCAAAGACTCGACCCTGTTAGAAAAGGTCCAAAAAAAATTCACAAAAATACCTACGGCTCTATGGAGACAGGCTTTCTAGTTTAAATCTCTTCCCATTAACAGATAGGAAACTCCGAGGCGACCTTATACTAGTCTACCAATTATTTAAGTCTGACTCTTTATATCCTTACTTCGCTAATCAGAAGATAATCGTAGAGAACACAATTTTGAGCTACTTAAGCCCCGGGCGAATAAGAAGATCAGGCAGCACTTTTTCTCCCATAGGGTCATATCTACCTGGAATAACCTCCCAGTTTACATTGTTGATGCTCTCAATCTGCATGCTTTTAAATTATTATATGACAAGTTTGCATTATCGTTTAACTTAATTCATATTTCATTTTCATTGCTTTATTTTATGTTTTTAATTGATTGATATTAATATTTTTGAACCGAGGACCATAAGAAGATTTTTTCTAATCAACTCGTGTATCAACCTGTAACTTGTAACCTGTTTTAACATAGTTAAATAATTGTCACTGTATTTTTGTATTTTGTTATTAAAATCAATTTGTCTTAGTAACTTCAAACTAAGTATCAATAATGTGATCAAAACGCATTGTTATAATTACAATACATTTAACGTAATTCTATAAAATATAGAACAATTAATAATTTACTTAAAACAATTATTATTATTATTAAAAAAATAATCCTCATCTAATGCATTTTTAAAATTGAAGAAGTGTCAAAACACAGGAAGTTGATTATATGGAAGGAAAAACTACTCTAAACTAAAACGATATTATATGTAAAAAAATACTACTTTAGATCCGGGTGATTTTGAGTTTGTTAAGATTAAACGGTTGTTTTCTAAAAAAGTTCTGAATTATAGTAGAGTAAGGGAATTTGCAATCGGAGTTTGAAAGTTGGTACACAAAGTTAAGAGAATTTCAAAGCCTATAATTATATTAAAAAAACTTAATAAATTTGATTTTTTAAGTAAACAGAATGGCATAGATTCTTTGATAATTTGGAAAATGACTTCTGTACTTTATTTAATTTCAGATTATCTGACCTCCAATGTAGGGCTCTAACTTGAATAAAATATTGCAAGTAGAGACTTCTGTAAAACAGATAGAACAAACCAGCACAATTATTGACGATATTGCCTAAGTTTTTGTTTTTATTATTAGACAAAGCAGATTTAAGTTGCTTTAGTGTATTGTTTTGTGAAACGAAAAAATGTGAAAATGATTTCAAAGATTTCTATTCCACTGAAAAATGGGATAAAAATATTATTAGATGGTTTGCTAAAAATGATTTGTTTGCACTTATGTAGATCAAATTAACTGGCCAGTCGTAAATCTTGTTTATGTTCTGCTATCCCAACTCTTAATATTATTGGTATAAAGTAAGATGTCAGACTGAACAATTCACAGTATTGGATTCCTTTTATCATTTTAAATAAAAATAATAAGACGTAAACTGTGAGGTGAATTCATTTTGTATATTCTTTTCAGTCACAAACATATAAAAAATCAGTATATATACATAAAAATATATAATACAATTAATTTAACATTAATGACTACTCAGACGTACACATACGCAACATATCCATGTTAAGTGCAGGCTAAATTTGATAAAGTTACAAAGTGTTTTTGTAGACACATAATGGGTTTTAATGTGTGAATGTAAACAGATTCAAGTGTTTTAACATATTTACAGATGTTCTCTACCTCCCATTGTATTTACCGGTTCATTTGCAATTGCGGTGACAAAAATATTGGTCGGATAACTAGTCACTTAGCTGAACGGGCCAAAGAACACATTCCCAATTAAATCGATAAAAATTCTAACTTAAATAAACGTTTCTGCACTTTGTCAGTATTACGTCATTTAGTTCAAACAAATCAGTGAGATAATTTTAATAATTGCATTACAATGATGCTCAAGCTGCTAATGTGTTAAAATCACTTGAATCTGTTTACACTCACACATAAAAATCCATTTTGTGTGCTTTAAAACAATTAATAATTTGATTAAATTTAGCTTGAACTTAACATGTTGTGTATGAGTATATCTGTGTAGTTATTAATGGTAAGTCAATTACATCATATTACATCATATATTTTTATGTATATATACTGATTTTTTGTATTTTATTTTTTTATTTGTTTGCAACTTTAAATGTTTTACGAGAAAAATCTATCACTAATGAAAATTTTATCGAAGCCAAAAGTGGGCCTGCATTTTAGTGCCGGTAGAGGAATTCGAACACATGCCCACCCAGGTTTAAATCGAGCGTTGTACCGTTAAACTACCCCGGCATGTATGTTTGTCTGATGAGAATATACGAAATAAATTCACATCCCAGTCTACGTTTTCTATTATTTTTATTTAAACAATATACGTTAATTTGTTAATAAACAAGATTAAAAGTAAAGGGCCTAGTACAATTTAAATTTTTATAAAAATACTAATAATGGTACACAAAAATATTTTTGTCAATTTGTGAATAATAATAAAAATTTTAGAAAGTAAGTACTGAGACTGGATATAAAGTGCATTTAAGTAATGGAATTGTAAAATTAAAATTAAAATTTTGAATACTTGTTAAAATACTTTTTTTAATTTAATTTGCATTTTTGATAGATAAAAATTAAGTATTTATTGTCTATATATATATATATATATATATATATATAATTATTTACTTAAATAAATAATTTTTTGTAATTAAAATTGTTTCTGTTATTTTTAATATTAAAAAATTATGTAATAACTAATTAGTTAATGCATGTTAATTACTAATTATTATTATAGATTAAAATGTTTAAGATAAATAGGTGGATAATTTAATTTGTAGGTCATGACTCGAGGGCATGCTAAGAGTAAGCGGTTATTGCGGAAAAAGAACTCTGTTTCACGCAGTTTTCGCAAAAAACAGCAAGCTTTAGTAGAAAAAAGTTTACAACTTTTAAATAAAAATTTGGATGTTTTTCGGACAGACGCAGAGAGCCATAAAATAAAGAAAGACAATGTTTCTGAAATGGAAATAACAGTTGCATATAAACCCCTTTCACCAATCCCCGATTTTGACGAATCTGAAGTATCATCACATAAATTTGACGATACTATTAAAGCATTGGGAATGTTAAGTTGTTTTCCTTCTAGTTGATTTTATACATTATTTTTTTAATATAATTTATTTTTATTGATTTGTGTTTTTCTTTAGTTCTGGTTTTTAGCTTGGTTATTTTTTTAATGTATTGAGTTGCAAGCGACCAAGGCAATATTTGTAATAATTTTCGAGTTTGGTATATCCTACATGTCTGCATTGTTTAGTTTGCTTAATTATAATTTTTAAAGTTTTATCATATGTTGCTCGTTAAGGTTGTTTCCTATTTATAGGTAGTTTATTTAGATATTTTTTGCAAAGTGTACTGTTTTCTTTTGATGCATGGTATGGGTTCAAGTTTGCTCACAATTTTATGTAAAATCCCGCTTAAAGCAAATGTCTTCAATGGCTTAATTAAACTCGGTTTTTAGTGTGATTAGTCTAAGTACATCTAGTTCAAGATGAACCATGTAGAGGAACAGCCAAGGTTATGACCACTATTAAAATTTTATAAGCATTACTCATATTCTAAGAATTGTTAGAACCCCGATTGAATCCAAGCCTTAAAAATGATTAATTTTTTAATTAAACATCTACCTTTATGGATTATAATTTTTAGATAATTATGCGATAAATATTGAAGCCCCTCGTTGCTGTTATCAAAACTCAAAAAGTGCGTAAAATCCAATTATTAATGTCTAACACCGTCTTCTATACTAACTTTGGTTAGCTATACTTTAAAGGTATCTCAGTATGAGATTGTAAGTGTTTTTTGATGAGCTTCAACTCCATCTCTAACACTCCAGTTAGCTTAAGGACTCCATATTCTGAGTCTACATCGGTTCTCGGACATGCCAATACAACTTTCTAATTTTTTCAACGCATTTGTTGAAGTGCCTTACGAACACTTTTAACTAGGCTTAGGTCGTGTACGATTTCCGCTCCCCTCATTAATTGTAAGTAATTTCCCGAAAAATCTTAGCTTTTACGTTAGATTAGGTCGCAATCAAACTTTATTGAAGTATTACTTTAAGGTTCTTTGAAGATGGGCTTTTACTATTTATAATATTAGTGCCATATTTTTGGAGAATCAATAATACATCTCACTTTATACTGATGATATTTGTGGTACAAACTATACACTTACAAAAAGGAAATTAAAATCATTTACAAGCGATTAGCTAGAAACGTATTTACATTGAACTATGCTAAGTTTAAGCATCTTATTTTTAGATTATTTTGGAGTAAGGAATTTAACATCCTAATTATAGACTCTCTTGCTAACGACGATAAATGGTCTAAGTGTCCTTATAGTCCCTCTACATTTAATGGCCGATTATACTAGAGCTGCTTGAACCTGTTTTAGACTGATTATATTTCTTGAACAAAGCCTAGGGAACGTCCATACAAGATGGTTTTGTTTATTGTTTACGTTGTGTATCAGACCCGTCTAAAGTATTGTACCTAGGCCACAACAACCAAGTCAGAAACGAGTCACAAAACTCAGTTCAGCGTTTGAAAACAAACACAAAGCACTTAAACTATTTTCTTTAAGCAATAGAAGACCCCGATGCATTCTTGACCTAGTATATCAGTTTTTAAAAACACCGCATCTGATAATATATATATATATATAATTTTTCTGTTTTAAATGTTTTACGATAAATATTATTTAGCTAAGTCGACCGAGGGTTTGCATTTAGTGCCGGTAGTGGGAATCAAATCAAGATTATTATAATGTACCACAATCAAAAACCTAAGTGATATTTTTAATTAGATATTTAAAAAAATTAATATTGTGCCGAAGTGATAGAGTTGATAAAGCCCTAAATCGAAAACTGAGTAGACACAAGAATTAAATGCGAACCCTCATTTATTTTTACGAATATATATATATATATATATAATTTAAACATTTAATCTAATTTTTTAATATTAATATTTTATAAATGTTTATAATAAATAATTTTAATTTAATAAAAATGTAACGTTACTGAGTAAAGCCTGTTAAATCTTTTAACTTAAATTTGCGTTTGAGGAATTAAGAAAATACATGAGGTGCGTAGGAAAATATCCATTTAATCTTCGGTTTTTAATGTAACTAAAAATTAAAAATATTGGGGAGGGATAAAGAGAAGGGACAAATATGGGGCAATAAAGTAATAACAAAATGGGAAATTAGTTGGAAATATAAGTTAAGTGAAGGAAGCAAGTAAATGCTTATTATAATTGAACTGAAATGAATTGACCGTTTGTGAATTAACTTTGTAACTGGAAAGCTTATTGTATACTGTAATGGTTCTATACATAACATGATGCTGTTTAGGACTTGTCAGGAATCTTGGCCTATAAATCTTACATTAATGTTCTCTAAAGTCAATATTAAAGGAATCTGATGTACGATTGGATTTAAATGGCTGATAAACTAAAATTAGGTCACTTCAGAGTCATTTGTCACTTAAAGGAAAAAGCTTAAATATTTTCAAACGCTTGGGGTACAATTTGAATCGAAGCTTGTGGGAATATTTTATTAGAATTTTCCAAACTTTTTCTAGTATGTACATATCGATCTTTAGAGATGAGGCGATAACCTAGATACAATATTGTAAGGGTGCTCCTATATATACAGGGGCTAAAATAGGAGCTGTCAAAATTAACATATTGAAATTGATTGACTTTCCTTACATCACTTAAGCATATTAGGCACATCAACATTTTACTAAAATAAGCATTAAACATCACATTAGCAATATCAATATTCAAAACACTAAAAATATTTTCTTTTTGCAAATAGCATTATCAAATTTACGCTTAGACCAAAAACCCAGAATTTACACATTTCGACAACATGAAAAAACTACTACGTTATTTGCTTAAAAATAAATTATATTATGAAATATGTACATATATATAAAACAGACATCACCAATTGTCTAAAGTTAATAATTCAGGGGATAGCCATACTTTTTTATAACTTCCTTTAACCATTTTGGATAGGAATCGACCAAATTATTGATATAATCCTGTGGAATTCGATTGTCTTACACATAATTGATTTTTTCCATGAGTGTACCTCGATTTTCCGTCTTATTCACCTCTCGTTTAAGATAACTGAAAAAAATTTCATTTACATTGAGATTTGGGCTATATAGAGGCAATTGAACAAAACTCAGCGTTTTGCTATTTAAAGAATCCTTGGTCTAAACAATAAAAAAATCCGATAATTTTTAGATTATGATAAAAACCAAGTTACCTTTTGCGATGTATGTATGTAACATAAATAGCAAACAAAAACAACCAAATCGAATATTTTCTAAATTGCGTATAAAAACTAATTAAACAAAAACGTGTTTAAGCTGTTTCCGTGTAATGGGACGTAAAGAGTAACAAAGGGGTAAAACAACTCGTAAGTCCTTCACCCCTTTCATTGTTGCAATAAATTGCTTGCTACAAATATTAAACAACTTACCCGAATCTTTCCAAAAAGTTACGTGCTTACACTTATCTGAATTTAATGGAACCTTATTGTTGACTAACTATTGGTAAATGTTGTTAATATCTTGTTGCAGAAATTTAGGGTTAGTACCACAAATCTTTACATCATCCGTATATATGTTGGACTAAACACATAAAGACAAATGATTAATAAACGCTATAAAAAGTAAAGGATTTGAGACTAATTCTTGTAGCACCCCAGAAATAATTACATACAGAGATGACAAGCTAGAACCTAACCTAACGCTAAAATTATAATTATGTAAAAAGTTCCTTACATTTGTTAGTTTTTCGTTACAGATAAATACTTTTGGTAAACAGTCTTAAGTGCTCATGATTACAATACTAAAACATTTATTTGATTACTATTTTTTATTTAAATAGAGTGCTAAAAATAGATTTTATTTTGTTTTTGCCTATTAAGAGTAGGAATTTCCCACTGATTATTTTTTTACCTACGTTAATCTAAGTGTTAATTTATTAATTCATTTACATGTAAAAATTGAACATAAATAAAACGACTGACTGTACAAGTTATAATGTCAATTCAACATTTTGACTAATAACCAGGGTTTTTTATTTATGTGAATAATAATTAAGTTTTCAACTTTGTTTTAGCTGGCTGTGCATAAAATTTACTTACTACATAACCGGCCTACTTAAAGTTTTTTTTAATTAAGTTAAAAATATATGGCCAAAAAAACATGTAATAAGCTACGGATTTAAATTTTAAATTTTTTTATCTATTAAACAATTGCATTTAAGTAAGAATAAAACACACATTCAAATAGATGATAAATGGTTCTTTAATTTAGCAAATTTTTGTAATTTTTCTCAAGTGAGAGTCTAAGTTTTACAAATAATATTAATTTTATTCCAAAAAATTAGATAATCATTTTTAAATTGCTACAAAAAAATACAACTCTCGATATATAAAAACCTAAATCGCTTCTTGTTAATCAGAAAGCCTGAATAAATAAATAAATGAACTTTCTTTTTGTTAAACAATTTAATGCATACAGATATCACATCGCGTGGTAAGGCGCGCGTCACGCTATGCGTCTATTAGAGCGTTAATCATTTTATTCTCTTTTCTTCTTTTTTTGAAGATTATTGCAAGATTATTATAGCTGCATGGATTGCAGATGTGAAATTTATTTGCAGTCATTACCTTCTAACACCGACCACAAGTCTGATAAGTTGGATGAATTTTACATTTAGTTAGAAATAATCACTTCCTGTTCTCTAGAGTTAATGAGCTCGACTCTAAAATTAATTATGTTACCAATCTTTTATCTAGCCTGGTAGACAAGGTCTGTGACTCTTCCTCTAAAACCGAGTTAATTATCTTCTTATTATTTCATTTATCCAACTCTATATTCCAAAATAACTCTTCCCTTAAAACTCAAGTTTCTAGTCTTAACGCCCCTTTTACTGTATTCAAAACCGTCCTCAAATTATCCCAAAAAGAAATTCTTGAAGGTCCAAAGAACTGTGTTGATTATGTTAAACGTGACCGCAATCTTGTAGTTAGAGGTGTTAGTCTTAAAGTAACCAACTATAAGAAACTAGTTTTAGACATTGTTATAAAATGTCAACCTGAGGCCAGGAATTTTTTAATCGGTAGACTATCCTGCAAACGACAGCATTTGTCTACACCAATCCTCGTCTCTTGTTCATTTTCTATTGATAGTGAAACTGTACTTAGGAATTGGATCAGTGTCAAGTCTCAATTTAAAGAAATTAAAGTTACGAAAGATTTACTCCTATCAGAACGTTTAGCCAGACAGTCCTATTCCTGCCCATCATGCTCAACCCATAGTTAAACTCACCCCATCAGGCTGAATATTGATATTAATAATCAGGATTTTCGGCTTGCACCCTGGAGTTCTCCCCGCCTCCAAATCCTTTACAGGTTACGACAAATCACCCCACTGTTGCCACTCCCTCAGCTTTAAATGTTTATTTCACCAACGCTTTAAGCCTTTATAACAAATTAGATAAGATTTACTAGTTTCTATCTTCTCCCTCTTTCCCACATCTATTTGGCACTACTGAGTCTTGGTTCTCTGATGATGTACTTGACTCTGAACTTCTTATGGATAGTCATAGTATTGTGCGGCTTGATTCTCGTAAAAGTAAACATGGCGGCTGTTTATTCTATACCAGGAAAGGTTTGGCTTATTTTACTATCTCAGTTCATCCTTTAGCCCACAATGATAATTATGACTTTTTTCACTTCACCGTTAGGTTTTCTACTTGTAAAACTTTGTTTACCCTACTGTACCGCTCCCCAACTCTTAACTATCACTCTTACATTGAGCTCATCAATGAACTTCAACATGTCCTCTCCCTACCATTTAAAAACTTTATTATTATGGGAGACTTTAATTGCCCCTCCATTAATTGGAGTTCCCCTCAAAGTCTTCTAACTTTTTTAAATCTAAACTTTTGGATCTCTGCGCTATGCATGCCCTTAAACAGCATATACTATCCCCAACCAGATATAGATTTGGCTTTAACTCCTCCTGTCTTAATCTTGTCTTTCCAAATGAATCTATAAATATCAACTTCCTGTCTTACTTGCCTCCTCTTGGAAAAAACAATCACTTCTTAGTAGCCTTTGTAGTTCATCTTTTCTACTCTGTCTCCAACACTTGTGAGCTCAATCTGAAACCCATACCTGATTTCAGGAAAGCTGACTTTAGTGGGCTGAGGTCTTTCCTATCTAACATTAACTGGGAAAACATATATACTAATAAATTTGAGAAAACCTATTCCTTCTTCAACAAGGTATTTAATAATGGGGTAAAGCTCTTTGTTCCTTCTAGGGCTCCTAATCACACCAAGCCTAGACTTTCTAGAAATATCTGTAGATTAATTCACAAGTGAAATAAGGCTTTCTATTTGTGGATAGCTACTAAGCTACCTTGTTTCCACTATACTTCTTTAAATATTTGTAATAATTGCACTAGACTTATTAGAGGATGTAAAGGGAAACTACTTTATAAGTTTCTAAACAGAGCTGTGTCCAACAAAAATCTCCTATTTAAGTTCATCAGGAATAAACAAGAATCTAATTATTCCTTTCCTCGCCTCAAAAATCAACAAAGCGGGTTGATCTCAGGGCTGTAACCTGTTTAAGGACATTTTTAACTCTGTCTTTCAAGCCCCAATGTGTACCCAGTTTCTCCCTACCACTGCCTGTTTATCTATCCAACCTCTATTATTTACTGGTCTCTTAGT
Organism: Cardicola forsteri; assembly: GCA_025895645.1. Lineage (NCBI taxonomy): Eukaryota > Metazoa > Platyhelminthes > Trematoda > Strigeidida > Aporocotylidae > Cardicola > Cardicola forsteri. Next base: position 58,949 of record JAKXYG010000452.1, read on the forward strand.
CTCCAACTGTCTTAAAAACCTCAAGTCCATGTCTTGTGGTGCAGATGTCATCTATCCCAAAATTTAAAAAAATGCGCAGATATTCTTGCCCCTCATCTGACATATATTTTTAACCTATCTGTCCAGCTTGGTCAAATACCCTCTATATAGAAGGTCGCTTTTATAAGACCTATCCACAAATCAGGGTGCAGGTTTAAACCTGATAGCTATAAACAACTCAGTATCCTTTCCACTCCAAGTATAATCATGGAAAGGTTTATTCAATCGCATTTACTGAATTACTTTATTAAGAGTAATATTGTTAATCCTGCTCAACATGGCTTTGTGTTTAAAAAGTCTTTTTTTATAAACCTTATTACCTACTCTAATAGTATTACAGAATTGCTAGACAAACATTAGTCTGTCGATCTCATCTACTTTGAGTTTGCAAAGGCATTTGACAAAGTTCCACACAATCTTCTTATCTCCAAGCTTAAAGCTATATAGATAGTTGGGTCAACTCCAGCTTGGATTGAAGATATTTTTCAAATCGTACCTTTAAGGTCCGGGTTGGGTCGGATTTCTCCTTCTTTTGTCCCATCTTCTCAGGTGTACCCCAAGGATCTGTTTTAAGCCCCCTTTTATTTATTCTTTTTATTAATAATTTACCTTCAGTTGTTTACTTTAACATCTTGCTTTATGCCGACAATGTTAAGATCTGGGGTACTAAGCCTGAACTACTGCAGGCAGATATTTTTGGTATTTCCAATTGGTCGATATTAAATCAGCTACCACTGAACAAGACCAAATGTAAGCGACCGTTAGGTATAGTTTTCTCCTTACCTCCCAATACGCAGCCAATTGAATCAGTCAAATCAATTAAAGACCTAGGGGTCGTTTTTAACTTTTCTTTTAGATTTACTGAACATCATCCCTCAGCTATTCAAAAGTGCTACAGGTTTATTAAGTTTTTTATAAGGAACCTTAGGAACATTCTTCCTAAATATATACGCCTACTATATTTGTTGTACTTGAGACCTCATCTTGAGTATTGTGCTCAAGTCACGGCCCTGATCCTAAAATCTGACACACATAAACTTGATCAAATACAGAGGGTAGTCACTAAACTGTCTCGTGGTTTTAAATACCTACCCTACTTTCAAAGACTTAAATCCCCAAAACTGTTTCCCCTAAGCGATAGGCGTCTCCGGGGTAATATTATCTTGACTTATCAACTATTCAATTTTGGATCTTTTTTAATAACGTAAAGACGTTAGCTCAAAACTCCCTTAGAGGGCATAACCACAAACTGTTCAAGCTTAGAGTTTTTTCCAGATTAAGAAGTTACTACATTTCTCATAGAGTAATAACTCCATAGAACAACTTACTGCCAACATAATCACTGAGTCCTCACTCCCAGCCTTTAAAAAGACTTATAATAATCCTAAGCTTTCGAAGATTAAGAAATCCGACTTTTTATCTTTTCCAAGTTCAGTTATTCTACTTATTTATTTATCTTTGGTTTATTGTTATTACCCTCCTGATAAAATTGACAAACAGAACCGAGGATTAAAAGAAGTTTTATTCCTATTCAACACGTGTATCAACATGTTACCTGTAAAACATAAAATATTTTTTAACAAGTAAACAATTTGTAAAAATAGATGAGGATTCGCATTTAATTCTTGTGTCTACTCAGTTTTCGATTTAGGGCTTTATTAACTCTGTCACTTTGGCACAATATTTATTTTTTAAATATCTAATTAAAAATTTTACTTAGGTTTTTTTATTGTGGTACATTGTAATAAACTGATATGTTTTATTCTGTATAAAAGTTTTTTTAATTAAGTTTTGAAGAAAAATACGGTTAAACGGTCAATATTATCAATTAAAAAAACCTATGCAGATATTGTATGATAATTGAATCTATTACCCGCTTATCAGTAACATTTAGTTTTAGTTATTTATCTACATTTGTTATAATAACATAAAGCAAACGTATTAAAATTCAGTCTTTTTAAAACTTTATTAATCTAATACAATTATACAAACTGAAGTTTTTAAACCAACAAGTAAATGCAACTTATAAGTCGCAAAATTATTATGTTTGTATGTTTAAAGAAAAAATCAATATTAATAATAATTAGTATTATTTAATTAAATAATAATTACTAAAACATTAAAACCTAGCTGGTTAAATTGTTTTTAATATTTTTATAATTTGAACTTGCTCTAAAATTAACTTTTACGAGTTATATAAGAAAAACAACTTTCACTTGCCGCTCTAATGTAATCAGTTATTAAAATCGTTTATTGGGTTTCCATCAGTATGCGTTGATTACGCAAAAACAATTTTTATATTTGTTTTACTACTTTAAATATTTTACGGGAAATATCGTTTAACAGTAGACAAGCCAGTAGACAAAGCCCGCGTTTAGTGACGGTGATGGGACTCAAACCCATGTTTACCAGATCCAAGTCGAACGCTATACCGTTAGACCATCCCAGCACTTGTGTTTAAATTTATTAGAAATAATTCTAACTAAACAACTGGGCTGTTTTAGCATAAATGTTGGCACTTAATAAACAATTTAACAAAATTGGAGACAATAGAAGAGTTATTAGGTTTGTAGTAGCAATGTTTTAATATAAAAAGAAATATGTGTTTATATATAATAAAAATAAACGTTAAACAACACTACTTTATTATGTTAAAATAAAATAAAAATAAAATAGTTCCGTAAGTTCTATCCAAATAATTTTCGTTTTTTTTTTGGTGTAAAAGTTGTGTGTATCTATTTTTGGTGTACTTTTTGGTGTATACTGTGTTTTTGTACGTGTTGCTTGGCATCGTGTTTAAACACTAATTATTTTTTTTTAAGATTATCACTGGTCTTCTTCCAGCGATAGATTTTGTTATTTAATTATTTTTTCAGTTTGTTTTTGTATTTAAAGCTGATTTTATTCAGGCATGGTGTCCACTAGTGCATCTATCTGTGGCCTTTAACGGTGCAAGAGATCTGTAAAGGTTAGCATTTTCTGCGCAGTTTGCAAAAATTGGTTTCATGAGGCGTGTTCCAGACTGTCTTCGGCACATTACTCGCAATTAGCAGATAGTCCTTTGGATTATAGTTGCACGGATTGCAGATATGAAACCAAGTTGCAAGAATTGCAGGAAGCATCTTCCAGAATTGAGCACAGGAGTGATAAGTTAGACAAAATTTTACATTTAGTTAGTGACAATCTCTTTTTGTTTACTAAAATTGAAGAACTTGACACTAAAATAAACACGGTTACTAATCTTGTAGCTATCTTGGTAGATACGGTCTCTAATTCTATTTCGAAAATTGAGCAAGCCATCTCTTCTTTTTTTAAGCTATCTAACTCTTTAGCCAAAGATATCTCTTCTCTCAAAACGTTAACCTCTAATATCAACTCCTCTTCTGTGGTGGCTAAATCCGTTCTTAAACTATCTCAAGAAGAGATTTTGAGGAAACCAAAACTATGCTAATAGTATTAAACGTGAACGTAATCTTACAGTTAGGGAGTCAGCTCTGATATAACCAATTATAAAGAATTTGTGTCAGATATAGTTAAAAAATGTCATCCTGAAGCAGATAACTTTTTAATAGATAGATTATCATGTAAGAGAAAACATACATTTTCACCAATCCTTGTTTCTTGCTCCTCTTTCTTAAAAATTGGACCAATGTCAAATTTCAATTTAAAGGTATAAAAGTCACGAAAGATCTTTCCTTAGCTGAACGGCTAGCTAGACAATCCAAGCCCTCATTCCTGCCCATCATGCCGTGCCTATAGTAAAACTCACCCCACTTAGACAGGAGATTGATATTAATTGTCAGGATTTTCGACAAGCACCCCGGAGTCACCCCCGCCCCCCAATCCTTTATCGACTAAGACAATGCTCCCCATTGCTGCCACACCCACTTCTTTAAAAAATTACTTCACAAATAGTTTCAGCTTTTACAACAAATTAGATAAAATTCGGCAGATACTCTTTTCTCCTTCTCCCCCCATCTCCTTGGTATTACGGAATCCTGGCTCACATTGGATGTTCTTGATTTTGAACTCTCTATAGATGGGTATTATGTTGTACGACAGGATTCTAGGAAGGGTAAGCAAGGTGGTTGTCTTTTCTATGTAAAAGATGATTTAGCTTTTCATTAATCTCTGTTCATCCAATTTCCCATAAAGCTGACTATGATTTTCTTCATTTAGCAGTTGGGTTCTTCACTTCCTAAGACTTTATTCTCCCTGTTTTATCGCTCCCCTACGCTTACCCATCAATCTAATATAGCACTTATTGACGATATTAAACACATTCTCACTTTACCATATAAGCACTTTGTAATAATGGGCGATTTTAATTTGCCCTTCTATAAATTGGGCCTTCCCGTCTGCCTCTAGTAATTTTTTTGACTCACATCTTCTGGAGCTTAGTGCTTCACATAGATTAAAACAACATGTGCGATTTCCCACTAAATATAGGATTGGTTATACTCCTTCCTGCCTAGATCTCATTTTCTCTAACGAACCCGCTAACATCAAGATGTTACCTTATCTACCTCCTCTTGGTAAGAGTGATCATATTATTTTGGCTTTTGAAGTACACTTTTTATGCCATGTCCTTTCTACTTGTGATTCCAATCTTTAACTTAAACCAGATTTTAGTAGGAAAGCTGATTTTAGCGATCTCAGGATCTTTTTATCTAATATAAATTGGGATTATTTATATTCTATTGATCTTGACACATCTTACTCCTTTTTCATAAATGTCTTAGAAGAGGGGGTTAAATTATTTGTTCCTTATAGGATCCCAAAACACACCAACCCTAGACTTCCAAGGTATATATGTAAATTAATTCAAAAAAGGAACAAAGCTTTTTATCTGTGGAAAACCTCTAAGCTTCCCTGTTTTCGGTACTCCTACATTGACATCCGTAATAAAAGTAATAGGCTCATTAGAAGGCACAAAGGTAAATTACTTCATAAGCTTCTAAATAGAGCTATGCTTAATAAAAATCTATTATTTAAGTTCATTAAAAATAAGCGCAATTCCTCTAATTCTCAACCTAGCCTCAAAGATCAACATGGTTCCTTGCTTCCTGGACCTTCTACTTGTGATCTTTTCAGGAAATATTTTAACTCTGTCTTTCAATCCCCACAATCTATTAGGCACCATTACAACACAGAAATTCCATCTATTTAGCCCTAATTATTAAAATTTCTACGGTCTATACTGGTCTCTTAAATCTAAAGTCAATGTCTTGTAGAGCTGATGGGTTATATCCAAGGTTGTTGAAAGAATGTGCCGATATTCTTGCCCTCACCTTGCCTATATTTTTAATCTTTCGATAACCATAGGACAAATTTCCCCTATATAGAAGGTAGCCTTCATAAGACCTATTCACAAGTCTGGGTGTAGATTCAATCCTGATAGTTATAGACCCATTAGTACCCTTTCCTCTCCTAGCAAAATCATGGAAAGGTTTGTAAGATCCCATTTACTCGATCACCTTATCAGACTTAACATAGTTAATCCTGCGCAACATGGCTTTATGCCTAAAAAGTCTTGTCTAACCAATTTAATTACTTACACGAATAGCATTACTGATTTACTTGATAATCATAGGTCTGTAGATGCTATTCATTTTGATTTGCAAAAGCTTTCGATAAGGTTTCACATGAACTTCTTATCTCTAAGCTCATCCGTATAGGAATAGTGGACCCAATCTTAGCTTGGATAAAAGATTTTCTTTCAAACCGTACATTTAAGGTTAAGGTCGGATCCGATTACTCCGCATCTTGTACCATCTCCTCTGGGGTACCGCAAGGGTCAGTTTTAGGTTTCCTATTATTTATTCTCTTCATTAATGATTTTCCATCATTTGTACACTCCAATATATTGCTTTATGCTAATGATGTAAAGATCTGGGGTACTAACCCTGATTTAATTCAAGCTGACATTACCAGTATATTTAATTGGTCAGTATCCTACCACCTTCCACTTAATAAGACTAAATGTATGCATATATTTTTTGGTAAATCTTTAGGCAGTGTTTTCTCTTTAAATTCTCAGACTATTGTTTCAGTAAAATCAATCAAGGATCTTTGGGTCATTCTTGATTCTTCTCTCTCATTCTCTAAACATCCTTATAGGGCCACTCAGAAGTGCTATAGATTTGTTAAGTTTTTTAAAAGAAATCTGGGGACCATTCCTCCTAAATGCCTGCGTTTACTTTACATGCTATACTTAAGACCTCATCTAGAATATTGTGCTCAAGTTACAGCCCCAATCCTGAAATCAGATTGCTATAGACTTAAACAGCTTCAAAGGGCAGTCACCAGATTGTCTCGTGGCTTCAGACATCTATCCTACCCACAAAGACTTAAATCCTTAAAACTGTTTCTCTTAAGTGAAGGCGTCTCCGGGGTGATATTATCTTGACATATCAACTATTCAATTCTGGTTCTTATTTGCCTTTCTTTGCATTAGCACAAAACTCACTTAGGGGTCATAATCTTAAGCTGACTAAGCCCAGGGCTGACTCCAGATTGAGGTGTTATTATTTTTCTTATAGAACAGTTACTCCATGGAATAGACTACCTACCAAGGTAATCTCCACGTCATCACTTCCAGAATTTAAAAAAGCATATGATAACTATAAGCTTTCTAATTTTACGTAAACCGATTCTTTCTTGTTTTTAGCTATCCAATTGTTTTCATTCATTGTTATTGCTCTTTTGATATAATTCCGATAAATAGAGCCGAAGATCAAAAGGAGTTTTACTCCTACTTAACTCGTGTATTTCAACCTGTAACCTGTAACTGTAACTTTATATAAAAATAATAAAAAAATATTTATTTATTTATTATTTATTTATTTATGGTTATTGGCTTAGATATTTCAGTAGAAGTAGCTTTCAGCACACAAAAAATTGTAATTTAAAGCAAATAAATAATTTTTTAAATTGTTATTTGCATAAAATATAAAATATTTGTTTATTTGTAACGTTTAATATGCATTTTTACATGTAAATTATTCTATAAATATTAAATTTATATTTGTTTTTATGTACCATAAACAGGTTCTTATTTAGGGCAAAGCGGCGCACGTAATTGGATTTAAGCATTGATTTTGATGATTTCGAGTGTTTGGGGTTTAGTGTAGGTAAGTTACAGATAATTTTTAGCACTTTTTTTGTGAAATGCATTTTAACTATATATTTTTGTACTTTATGCACACAATTTTAATTATAAATATTATGTTCATCGTTACTAACACTTATTTTTATCATTGTTTATGTGAGTGATTTCAAATTTACTACATTCATAATGTTAGTTAGAATTATATTGTTGGTTATTTTGATTTAGTATTTTGTTTAAATTTTTAAACTACCGTTTATTTAGTTATTGTTTTTGGCTTTATCTGTTTAAATGTTGAATTAGTCGCCCATTTGCTTCAAATGATTTTTTGGTATATGAAGTTGTTTACAAAATTATAAGTATCTCTATTTAATTATGATAAGCACATTGTAATTAAGATGTTTACAAAATAATTCACAGGTTAATTACAGATTTTAAATGAGTTATAACTTGATTTTACTACAAATCTCCTTTTATCACACCCTGCATTTCCTATTTCTCCCTGATAACTTTAGAGACATTAGAACCGAGGATTAGAAGTAGTTTTTTTCTCAATTTATGTATCAACTTGTTAATTATTTATTATTAACTAATTTCTTTAAGCACAGCTTTATTTATTATTAAATAAGTTTTAGTAAGCATATATATATATATATATAAATAATATTTATATATATATATATATATATATATATATATATATATATATATATATATATATATAATGCAATTATTGATCTTTTTGATTGTTTAGTGTTATAATTAAAATGATTGAAATACAAATAAATTTGCTTTGTACAAATGTTTATGAAGATTTATTTTAAAAACTGATTTTTGTTTACGTTTAAAATTTACTTGTATTTAACAGATATTTTATCTATTTATGGTTAGTTTTGTAAATGTGAAATAATCTTTAAATCTATTGAAATGTTTATTTTACGGTAGTTAGATATTAATGATTACACGAAGTATTAAGAATACAGTTTACATCATTTGTTGTGGTGTTTAACAGCTACAGCAACACGATTAACAAACTTCTTTTTGGATATAGTTTTTTTGGATGTTTTAGATTATTTTTTGAACATTACATTAACAAGTGTCGTCTACTGTGTTCTGTTCTAAGTACACACGTTTGCAATTGTAAGCCATTTCCGTACCTATTTTCGTTCGGAATAGGAAAGAAAACGTTATATAAATTTAACATCCTTTTACACTAAATCAAAATATTTTTCTTTGTTTAACAACATACATTACATTAAATTTTAATCCACATTGTTCGTAGAACATTTGAATATTGATCGCGATACCAACAGCCTACGTATTGTGCATTTATAGATTATTCAGCCGCCTCTGATTTCGTTTATTGCAACCTGCTGTGGAATCTTCTCATTATTAAAGGAATTCCTGCCAGGATTGTCAACATTATTAAATCGTTATACACGTCGTCAAACGCAGTAATATGGAATTGAGATTCTTTAACAGATGCAATTTACATAAATTCACCCACACTCTTCAATTTTATAATTGATGCCATCTTTGATTAAGTGTCTCGGTCATCTGAGGGCTGTATAACTCATGATGGTCGCAAGATAGCGGATCTTCAGTATGCAGATGATGTGGTTCTTATGGCAGAAACCAAAAAACGGTTTGAAAAATGCGATTCAACTTACTCAAAAAACCTCAGAGAAATACGGTTTATATCTTAATACTAAAAAACAATGGTTTTAGCGAACGTCCCCTTTAGAAATTTAATCACTGTTAATGGTAACCCACTCCCTGTGGTTGATGAATTTACGTACCTAGGTTCGGTCATAGATAATAAAGGATCCAGTTCTTTAGAGATTCGGCGTCGTATTCGCCTCTCTCCTGCAGTCTTTGGGCGTTTAAGTAAACCTTTATGGAACAAAAGTAATATTTCTATTAAAACCAAGATTAGAATTTATAAAGTTTAGTGCGTTCCATTCTACTTTATGCATGCAAAACTTGAACTCTTACCCAAGCGGATACACAAAAGTTTGTTCATTTTGAGCAAAGCTGTTTAAGATCCATATGGTTTCGCTCGTTGTCTTCTATTGAACGCACTTGTTTAATAACCAAATAAAATATTTCGACCATTCCCAGATATTTGTAAGTCACTTAACATTGGATGCTAATGATCCTGAGGATTTGAGTAATGCTTATAAAGTCTCAATTTCCAATGATGGTGATATTCCTGACTGTTAGTCCTCCACGTGGTGCATCCTGGACTAGTTGCCCCTAGGCATCTAGACTAATAACAGCAGGGTCCGAGTGCACAGCGGTATAACTGGGTTTCCGCTACGGCGGGTGGGTGCGAACATACACCCAGGATACTTAAAAAGGTATCTATAGGTATACGTATACTATATGTAGCCTTTGGGCTAAGGGAGATAATCCCTGACAAAAAATCAGGCGGCCTCGTCAATCTTTGCGAACAGTGGCGACGTCACAAGGATGCCGTCTACCAGCCAAGAAACTTTGTTATTTTTTCACGTTTGTCTACGCTTGTCAAGCCATCGAAATCGATTGTTTAATAACCAATAAAATATGGGAAATAATCCCAGAGGTGACCAAGTCACCAATTAACATTTATTAAAATGTATCTCTACCACAATAAAAGAAAGACGATTAAAATAGATTTGCCATGTTTTACGTAGATCGCCCACTCAACCATCCAGAAGAGCTATGGAAGCTCATCCATTACCCGGGTGGAAAAGAAGGCCAGGCGGCTAACGGAAAATTTGGACGGATATTGCAGCATGCAAACTCAGTCCTTATTTATGCTAGCCTCTTCGTCCAAATGAATTATTTAAATGGGCGTCCATTTGTTTACCCTATGCAGACAACAGAGGTCATTGGAGGGGTTTAACTCGGGATGTAATTAATATTTAATGTTAGCACACATCAAGTGTTGTTCTCTAAGTACACATTACAAAAGTTGACGTTTTTGCAGACGTTTTGGTATTTGGACTACCCTGGGTGATAATAACCGGTGGGGGATGTTCATCCCCGATGATGATGATGATGATGAATTTTCAATCAAGTTTTTGTTGGTTGAATGGTTGATGAGAAATATTTTTAGCAAGTGAAAATTTAGTGGAGTCGAATCATGTCTCGCATTTAGTGCCGATTATAGTACCTAAATCAATTTCTACTCAATTTTGAATCTACCAATTTGGCCGTCTTGGCGATTGCTAGCATATAGTTTGGAAAATGTTTAAACATGAGACAACTATATATTAAAATTATTTATTTGTTTGTTTCTTACGTTTTAGGTTTGTAAACAAAATTGTTTTATGCTTGAAGAATTGATCAAACCACTTACAACAAGTCGTTGTTATTCCACACAAGCAGATCACAATATCAGACTGACTGGAGAATTATCAACTCATCAAACTATGCCCGGTGTGTGCTCGTCTAATAAGGTCGATTCAAAATCTAAAGGTAGTAATACGAAAATTAGATCAGATCATATTTTTGCTCGCCCTACTACACGTGTTCCATCCCGTTCGAGATCTACCAGTTCGAGCAAAGAAACGACATTGAAAAAGTCATTGAGTTATCAAAATATCAAAACTGCGAATGCAACCGAAAGCATTTCCAGTTTGCAATTAAATAGACGCATCGAGTCTAAAAGAAAACATCATTTGAGTACTACTAATATATCAACAAGTACTTGTTCCAAACAGTTTGACTTGGCTTCATCGGAGCCCCAATTCCAGTCGCGTCTTGGGGTATTCGACCCACAGAAATCTCAGTCAAATGCACATCGTATTTACGTAAACAGTGATCTGCTTTCGCGTGTGGAAAAAGAGAAAAAGCAATACGAAGCTCGCATATCCGAATTGACCCAAATTACCGAAAGGCGGAAAATGGAAATTGAAAAATTGTCGTTCGAAGTTAGACGAGCTAAAGAGGAAGCATCCAAAGCTTTGTCGACAGTTGATGAAGCAAAAGTGGAAAATAATCAATTGCGCAGTCAGCTGGCGGCCTTGGGTAGTCCGTGGAAAAAGGATGTGGATCATGCGTCGTCAAATGTTGACTCGCATCAAACCAAATCTTCAAGTACTCCATTGTCAAAGAGGTACGCTCATTGTACTTCGTCGCCACCAGAATCCTTGGGCACTACAACGAGACTTACTCCGGGTGGAGCTACTACTTGTGTCACTGGTGCCGTAACTGCCAGTTCGCGATCTAGTGAGTGGAACGATTATACTACCGGATTTGATTTACCCAATACTGACGATTCGATAACTTTTGAAGCAAGCATTTGTAGCGATTTGGAAAATATTGGCATGGACAAAATAACCAAGCATTCCATATTGAGTGTTGCCACACTTCAGGGGCGTTTGCAACAAATGGAAGAAGCCAATTATACGACCAACGAAGAACTTCAGGCCACATTGCAAGAATTGTGGGATTTACAACGATGTGTAGACGAAGCACAAGAAGAAACACACAGTTTGGCATTTGAAAGAGCTATTTTGCTCGAAGCTTTGTCTACTCAAACATCCAAATTGGAACATTGTCGTTTCCAAATTGAACAATTGAAACACCTGTTACTTACTGACCGCACTGCTCAATCAACAGGAAGTCGTGAAAATCATTTTTGCGAATTATATTCGTCCATTGAACAGGAAAAACAAGTTTTGTTGGGTCAAAACAACGATTTGGCTCAAAGTTCCGACAGTCTGGCTCGTGAATGTCGCGTGCTAACCGAAAAGGCTTCCGCTTTGCAAGATAGCTACGATTCACTCGAAGCCGAACACGAAACACTGAAAAAGGCCTACCAAAAGTTGGCAACCGAATCCAACTTGCTCAAGGCCAAGATGTCGGGCGACGTTGCAATGGGTAACTGCAAACCAGATGGCCGAAGTCAGGCCTGTCAGACGCAACTCGACGTAATTGCAGAAGGCGATCAGTCGAATGCAAAATTCCAAAACAAACTGAACGACATGACCAAGAAATATATTAAGATCAAAGATCAGCTGGAAGTTGTCCAGTCAGAACGTGAACGCGAAACTACCGAATGGCGACTGTACGAACGGGATTTGCTCAAAGCTGTTCAAGTGGCTGATGCCATTAAAAACGAGGCAGAAATGGAAATGCGACGGTTGGTTAACGAAAATTCGACTATGAAAGATCAGGTCAGTGTTTTGGATTTTTGATTGTATCGAATTTAGTAGAGAGTGGTTGTTGTTACATTATTATCATCAGTTCAATGTGTGTCTTGGTATGCTAATGATTCTGAAAGCTTTTAATGATACCATTTTTTATATAGTTTGAATTTTTATAGTCGTGTTTTTACGGCTTTCCATTCTTTTATGAAGGGTTGCTGTTTGTGGTCAGTTTGTTTTTTTGTTTGTTTTACTGCCAGATGTCTTTCCTTCCCCAAACCCTCCTCCTTTATCCAGACTTGGGATTGGCTTATTACTGATCTTCCCTTTGAGAGCAATAGATATCGATTAAAAGGAGATACTAATATTTACGAGATTTGATAAGATTGCTCGATGTTATGTCAGATTGCACTCTTTTAGCCAGATGACATTATACGTTTGTGCTTATCTACCAAAGTGGAGTGTTAAATGTACTGCTGTATACTCAGTCCCTTTCCCACCGAGTCCTCTTTTATAATTTGGGATGCCAATGATTCACGAGGATTTGAGTAATATTTAAAATGTCTCAATTTCCAATGGTGGTGCTATTTCTAACTGTCACCTTTGCGTGGCGCATACTGGACTAGGTGTGCTCAAATTCGGACCTGGGTGGACATGGGCTCAAATTCTACCGCAGGCACTAAAATGCGGGCTCACTTTTGGCTTTGCTAAAATGTCCATTGGTGAGAGATGCACGTTTTCCGTCAAAACATTCAACCTAGCAAACATGGAATAAATAAATAAATATAACCATTGTTGGAAATTGAGACTTTATAAGCATTATTCACATCTTTAGGATCAGCTGTTGATGACAGCTCTAGTTTATATTTATGCTGAACAGCGGTGGAATTTGAGTAATGCTTATAGCGTGTCAAATTTCCACTAATTATAATATTCCTGACTGTTAGTCTGTCATGTGGTGCATCTTCGACTAGGTGTCTACAGGTATCTAGACTAATAACAGCAGGGATTGAGTGCATAGCTTTTACTGGATCAATGAATGGGAGCTAGCATGCACCCAAGATGTTCAAAAGGAATCCATTTATGTTGCCGGTTAGGTGTGTGGATCTGTCAACTGGCCTCGTCAATTCCTGTGAACTCTGGCATAGTTACATTGAGACAGTCTTTTAGTTTCCTCCTCTTTGCAGGCCGAACAGGCTTTGCTAAAATGTCCTTTTGATGAAAGATGCACGCTTCCCATCAAAGCATTGAAAGTAGCAAACATGAAATAAATATAGGTAGCTGTTGGGCTAAGGTAGATGACTCTGACAAAATATCAAACTTTATTCACACTGTAGTATTGATGCAAGGATGCCAGCCAAAAAACACCTTGTTATTCTCCTATTCATTTTCATTCATTTTGGTTGGTGACGTGGCGTCACCTCTTCATTATTTCCCATATTTATACGACATAGAACCCACCCGCCGCTGTGCACTCGGACCCTGCTGTTATTAGTCTAGATGCCTAGGGGTACCTAGTCCAGGATGCACCACGTGGAGGACTAACAGTCAGGAATATCACCATCATTGGAAATTGAGACTTTATAAGCATTACTCCAATCCTCAGGATCATTAGCACCCTAATCTCCTATGTTGGTTATGCAGACTATTGGAGTCGATTTGTTTAACAGGAAATACGTGAATACGTTAACAACTCTATTGAATGATTGAACGATACCGATTACACTTCGTGTATTTTAACTACTCACCACTGTCAAATGTACACTACAGTATTTTCGCATCAATACGTTCTATTCATATTCAACTTTTGAAAAGCAGTGTTTACAACTTAATTCTTTTTATTGTTTTTTTTTGTGTGAAAAATAGTAGAATTAGGTAAATTTGACACAATCATCAATTATAAATGAAGCAGTCAAACATTTAGGTTATTATTATTAAATGTTTTGTTTATTTCACTGTGTCATGAACTCTCTTTCTCTCTCTCTCTCACACACACACACACAAGACATTTGTCGATATATATAAATCTTTTTTTATTATCATCGTTGTTTTGTAGATGAATTTTGTTGGGTGAAATTTAGTGTTCTATTTAATAATTCATATTTATGAGTATCTTGCGATGTACAATAACAATTAGAATGTAAGAAAATGGTGGATGTAGTTGGGTTTTTTTATTTAATACTTGAGTACAAGTATATAGTGCAATTGTGTATGTACGTGCATCATTATTGATAATTATAGTAGTACATTCTATCGACTTTACTTAGATTTTGAATAAGCGCTTATCGCCAAATACTTGTTGAGTTGGGAAGATTGTAGGATATTTTTGATGACGAATAGTGCTAATGCATCACACTTTATTTATTTTATTGTTTTTTATTTATGGTTATTGGCTTAGGTTCTTCAGTAGAAGTAGCTTTTAGCACACAAAAAATAGGTACAATTATAAAAATACAATACAATTAGCAGTATGTAACATCAGTCCAAAAATAAATAAATAAATAAGTAAAGTAAGATTAAATTACATAGGCTAAAGAAAAACCTCAAAATTAATGTATATTCAAAAGTCATGTTCAATATGATATGCGTAGAGAGGCATGGTATTATTTAGGGGACACTATGGTTAATAGTGTACAAATATAACAGTATACATAAAATGCGAATGACTCATCTATAACAAAACAACAGTTGGTAGCAGATCTACCGTTTTGTTAGTTCCAAGTTTGCATATTATTCTTTCCACTGTTCACAGTTTGTATGGGGTGTGCAGAGATAGTTAGGTACCATGACTTAGTGTGAAGATAGACCCGAACAACATCCATTCAAGTACATTTTTGACTGCTTTTCCTTTTCTTCTAATCAACGTTTGGGCAAGCTAAAGTTAGGATACGTGAGATTGTATTAGGATTTCTCCAAAGGATGTGTCTAAACCAGTGAAATATTCATTGTCTCACACGTTCTATGATCCATCAGTAAGAGGATATTTTGGTTTTCAAAAAGCTAATTATCGTAAGTAATTTTTCCAGAGTAGGTAGTAGCCTTGTGAGTCACGTTCCGCTTTGTTTGATCTGTCATAATAGTGTTCCTATAAATTTGGTCATCAGAATCTGCCTTCTTGACCACGGCATTTAATTGATTTTTGAGAGTTTCGACCGCGAGTATATAGATTAGTTAGCCGCGGTCAGCTATCCTGGTGACCAATTTTTAAACTCTCCGTATGGAGCAAGCAGTGCTGTCCCTAAATAGGGCTGCTTGGTGATAATACTCCGAGTGGCACCGATAATTGTTGTCGCCTTCTTGTCAACATATTAACAACCACTGCCACGGTGGGTGGGTGCAAGCATACACTCAGGTATCTTAAGGTATATATGGATACCATATATATCCCTTGGACTAATGGATATAACCCTAACGAAACCTCAGGTGACCTCGTCAATCTTTACGAATAATGACGAAGTCACAAGATACTTCGTTATTTTTCTACGTCTGTTACGCTTATCAAGCCATCGAAATCGATCGTTTATATGCCGTATAAATATACAAATAATGAAGAGGTAACCACGTTATCAACCAAAATAAATGAATGAAATTAACGACCTTGTCGCCTAAGTATCTATTTGGTCCACGACTGTTTACTTGGTCCAGTCTTACTCTCAGCTTACCTTCATTGTCTATCCACCACTTGTGAACGCGCTAAATAGGGGGACGAGTCTTTCTGCTTACTGGCACAAAATATTCACTCACAAACGAGAAAAAATAGACTTTTTATTTGAGTGCACGCTTGTATGTTTCTACGAGACAGTACATTCAACAATTACCACTACTACCGAGGTGCTATGGAGTAGAGTGCTCGGCTTGGACCTGGGTGGGCATCGGTACTCAAATTCAACCACCGACACACACAATACTGGCCCACATTCGTTTTCGCTAAAATGCCAACTGTTGAAAGATGCCTTTGCCGTGTATACCATTCAAAGTAGTCAACAATAAATAAATCCATATTGGTTACTCTAGATGGACAAAATTTCGCGAGAATCGTCAAGCCTAAAGTCCGAATTGGTTCTGATCAAAGACCAAATGGTCGGCCTGATGAACGCCAACCGCGCCGACACTTCGGAAGTCGTCAAGCCGCCTGTTGACAACAACAACACCAACTATGTGGCGTCGAGTCGGGGATCGAGTTTGTTGCATCCGTATTCCGCAGCAGCAGCAGCAGCAGTCCATCGGTCTTCCAACTTCAATCATTTCAACACGGCGTCTTTTGGATCTCCTGGAGCTCCTGGGCGTTCGAGTGGTTTGACGACGGGACCAACAGTGCGCAGTTTGATTCAGAGTATCGAAAATCAGGTTGGTTGAATCGTTGTTTCATTTCATGCTCATGATTCTGAGGATTTGAGTAATGTTTATATAAAGTCTCAACTTCCTGACTGTTTGTCCTCCTCGTGGTGCATCCTGGACTAGGTACCGAGAAGCATCTTGGCTAATAACAGCTGGGACCGAGTCCACAGCGGTATAACTGGGCTACCGCTTCGGCGGGTGGATCGAAGCATACTCCAAGGGTACTTAAAAGTTATCTCAAGGTATACGTATATCACATGTAGCCTTTTGGTTAAGGGAGATACTCCTGACATCAAATCAAGCAACTTCGTCAATCCTTGCGAACAATGGCGACGTCACAAGGATGCCGTCTATCAGCCAAGAAACTTTATTATTTTTCTACGTTTGTGTTACGCTTATCAAGTTATCAAAGTCGATCGTTTTATATGCCGTATAGATATAGAAAATAATGTCGAAGTGATCACGTCACCGACCATAATGAAAAATGAATGAATTTCATTGTGGTTGTTGACATGATCGCCTTTCTATTATTTATGTATTTTTTACACCATTTGAAACAATCAACTCCAATGACTGGATAAATGTAACTTTTTTTTCATTCATTTTGGTTGATCACGTGGTCACCTCTTCATTATTCCCCATATTTATACGACATAGCATACGATCGATTTTGATGGCTTGATAAGCGTTACACAAACGTAGAAGAATAACAAAGTTTCTTGGCTGGTAGACGGCATCCTTGTGACGTCGCCACTGTTCGCAAAGATTGACAAGGCCGCCTGATTTTTTGTCAGGGTTATCTCCCTTAGCCCCCGAGGGCTACATATGATATGCGTATACCTTTAGATACCTTTTAAGTATCCTGAGTGTATGTTCGCACCCACCCGCCGTAGCGGAAGCCCAGTTATACCGCTGTGCACTCGGACCCTGCTGTTATTAGTCTAGCTGCCTGGGGGCACCTAGTCCAGGATGCACCACGTGGAGGACTAACAGTCAGGAATATCACCATCATTGGAAATTGAGACTTTATAAGCATTACTCAAATCCTCAGGGTCATTAGCATCCCAAAGGTTTGACTGGGGTGGGTGTAACAATTGAAGGAGAATAATAAACGGCGCAAAGATCGAAGAGGTTGCCTAATTTCTGTCACTATTATCTCCCTTAACCCAACAGCTACATATGATATTGTTTAAGTATCCTGAGTGTACGCTTACAGCTATCCGCTAAAGCGGAAGTTCAATTATATCGCAAATTTGTAAAAATTAATTCAATGATTTCGAGAACACATTAGAGTACTAATGATATTCCTACTTTTGTTTACTTCCATCTGGTGCATCCTGGACCCAAACTATCAATACCTGATTTTCATTTTCGACAAGACCCAGAGTATTTAAAATGTACTTTACTGTAATATAATTGTTGAAGATGCTCTGTGAATACGGACAGGTGATTGTGTCACTAGCCCATTAATTGAGGATCGTTAAGTTATTATATATTACAGAATAAAATAAGCGTTCATGTTACTAATTTTTATAGGAAAACATCGAATGGAAAGGACTAGGTATTAAGAGGCATTTAGGCTAATAACAGCAGGGACCGAGTGCACAGCGTTATATATGGATTTTCACTGGATTCCAGTTGAATGAATGGGTTCTAGCATACACCTAGGATACTTAAAAGGTATCTCCAGGTAACTATTTAACATATGTAGGCGGTTAGACTTATGGATGCGTCAACCCTATAGACGATCGTCTTGTTAATTCCTGTGAACACGGGCGATTAGCCAATAAACTTTATTTACCCCCCCCCACCATAAGTTAGGTTCGCATCCGATCATCTTTTTGTATTGGTCTTCGAGAAACTATTGAAATTTGGAATTAATGAAGAGGTGGTTCTGTCATATTATTACGGTTGTACGCTTAGATACGTTGGTAAACGTAACTTTGAACACAGAAAAATAGACACCATGGTACAGTACTCTATAAGCACAGTAATTAACACGAGCAACAATAACAACAACAACAACAACAAAAATCCATACACAAAAATTAGTATGAGCTAAATGGCACATACGTATCACATAGACACACATTATTGGAGTGAAAAACGGTTGATAAAATGTAAATGCAGACGATTCAAATTGTACCGAACGAATGACCTAAGAATTATGTTTTAAACATGCACACATTTGGAAATCCAATGAAACAATATGCTATTGGTACAACTTAGAATTGGACAAGCATCGAATCCTAGATATACCGCTCTACACTCAATCTCTGCTCCTTTTCGATGTCAATTTACGATAATGGATACAACAGATTGAGATGAGAATCAATGTCACTGTAACTAGAAATGGTACTGTGCTGGGGTGGTCCAGCGGTACAGCATTCGACTTTGACGAGGTTCGAATTCCACCACCGGCCCAATGAATGCGGGCCCACACGTTCGGCTTCACGCAAATGTCCACTACTGAAAGATGCCTTTGCCGTGTAAAACATTTCAAGTAGTAAAAAGTACATAAAAGTATTCTATTGCTTGTATTGATTTTTTTCTATCCAGGTCAAGGCTGTTCAATACCAGAAACGCGGCATTGCCTCCAAACAAAATCCATCCCCCATGCACTTGTTCGGTTCGAACAAGTGCACCACCTCCACAGGCGCCACTAATAACAACACGTCGACAACGGTAAAAACTGTCCCAACCCAATACTCGTCAAGTAATCCGTCTAGTGCCAAAAAGTCCACTACCGACGCCAAGTCACTGTTGAACCATTCGGCCAGTTCGATGAACAAAGCCAACAGTCCGGCGGGTAGTCAATCGCCACCTCTCGACTTGGACTTGGTTCAGTCGTCGGCTCCGGGAGGTCCTACATTCAACGCGACAACTGGAGGGCGGACTAGGTTTGCTACTGCTGAATCTCCGTCGAAGACGCCCTTAAAGTTGGTTCACAATTTGAAACATATCAATGCGTCGGCTGGATCAAAGGATGGTTTGTTAAGGTTGGTTTTTTGCAACGCGATTTAAAGGCTTATGGAGTTTCGATTCCAAGTTTCAATAGTTTCTTGAAGACCTATACGAAAAGATGACCGGATGCGAACTGAACTTATGGTGGGGGGGAGGTAAGGTAAATGAAGTTTATTGGCTAATCGACCGCTTTCTTGCGACGACAGGAATTAACAAGACGATCGTCTATAGGGTTGACGCCGATTGACGCATCCATAAATCTAACCGCCTACCTGGAGATACCTTTTAAGTATTTTGAGTGCAGGCTACCATCCGTTCACTGAATGGAAATCCAGCGGAGAGTGTTCGAACTCAACAACTTGACTTTTAAACAACACCATTTGGTAAACCTACCACAGACACAATAATTTTGATGTAGCAATCTTTGGCAAAATCCGAATAAAAAGTCAATCTACGATGTGCAAGATTTTCAATGCCAACAGTCATATTGAACGTTTTTGTTGCTGTCTACACCCTCCAACGTTTGTAAAATATAGTACAAATATAGGTTGTTTGTTTTTAAGAACAAAATTTTTCTTGTTTATGTGTACTTTAATAAAAAACAAACAAATCTATACAAAATAGTTTGACATCACATGAGCAATCAGCAAAGTCTCGATACGCTATTCACGTGTTGCCTTACAGATGTTAGTGCTTTGTATAAATTTCTCAAATTATATAACGACTGATGTTAGAACTCTTTTATACACGTTTTGGTATGTGTGTGTGTGTGTGCGTGCATGCATGCATCTATGTGTGCGTACTGGTTATTTGATCACGTAAAAAAGGGTATAATTTATGCAACGTATTTCACACTTTTGTGTGGAATAAATTACCGTTATTTCGTTGGGTTTTTTTTCAAATTATAATTCGGTAATTTTGGCGATATTTAAGTGTGATACTATTGATAATGTTTCTGATTTGGTCTAATTGTAAGATAATTTATCATGATTTTCATATTTATACAGCATATTAAACAATGGGCTTTGATAAGTTGATAGGTAGGAGAAAAATGAAGCTTTTTGATTGGTAGGCCGCATTCATGTGACGTTCGCAAAGATTGACGAGGCCGCCTGATTTTTTGTCAGGGTTATATCCCTTAGCCCAACGGCTACATATGGTATACATGTATACCATAAGATACACCCGCTAAAGCGGGAAGTCACTTATAGCGCTGAGCATTTGGTCCCTGCTGTTATTAGCCTAGATGCCTTTCAGCACCTAGTCCAGGATGCACCACGTGGAGGACAAACAGTCAGGAATATCACCATCATTAGAAATTGAGACTTTATGTAGGCATTACTCAAATTTTCAGGATCATTCAGATCCCAATTTTAAGGTAGTATATAGAGAAAGTGGGGTAATGTAGAAGTATTCATTACGGTTTTTGATTTCAACCCAGATGAACATCTTGTCTATAACCGTGGAATTAGTGATGTAGTGTGTAGTTCAAGTTTAATGAGGTTGTTCCTTTTAGGAAACACATCATATTGAAAACAGTTTAATGTTTGTTTTGGTGAACCTGGCTAACTGCAAATGGAATATTGATGATCGTGAGGATTTGAGTAATGTACATGAAAGCTCCATCTCTAATGATGTTGACAATCCTAATTCCATACGTCTATATGGTACCAAGTGCACACGGTGGTACTACTGGGTTTTCGTTTTGGCAGATGAGTGCAAGTATAGAGTTAGGCGTTGGGCTAAGAAAAAGAACCCTAACAAAACTCAGATGGTTTTATTAATAAGCCTTGTAAACAGTGTCCGCAACACAAGGATACCATTTATTATATAATAAGCTTCGTTATATTTCTACGTTAATTATACTTTTAAAATTATTGGGGGTCAATTGTTTAATATGGAAATAATGATGAGGTTACCATACTACCAACCTTATTGATAGTATTATTAATTGTAAATAGCGTTAACTATTATATTTACTAACAATGTCTATTGATCACTATTCATTGAATACAACGAGATTTCGTTAGGTCGCGTTCGTGTGAATCGCATTCGTGATACTAAGTATTGTTTTTTGTGCGAATTTTATTAAATGAACTGTTTGTACAATACTGTATGGACACAGATATGCACCATTAAATGCTTGTTAATTGTACTTTTACTGATGCATTCAAACGTGAAGTTGGATCGATATCTATCGAAACATTTAGAATCTCAAATGTGACTGTGGCTATTACAATTATTCCATCATTTTCTATCATTTCATTTTTTAACTATTTTTTGTTTACGATGATGTAAATATTTTTCGTGCATCTATTGATCAACAATGTACTTTGTAAAGATTGAAACAACCAATATTAATATTAATTGGTTAGTTATTTTAGGTACAAAAGATACGGTCTTAACTTTTTCATAATTTCTACATTTGTACGGCATATAAAACGATCGACTTCGATGGCTTGATAAGCGTAGCACAAATGGAGAAAAATAACGAAGTTTCTTGGTTGGTAGATGGCAAAGATTGACGAGGCCGCCTGATTTATTGTTAGTATTATATACATGAAAATACCTTTTAAGTACCTTGGGTACCCATCCGTCGAGGCTGAATCCAAAATGCAATAAGCGTATAAGTCCTTTATCGATTATCGTAAAGGAATTTTATTTTTGCTATCATGATACAGTCCCAGTTACCAATAACACCTCCCAACTTGAAGGTCAAACACCTCATGCTAAATGATCCTGAGGATTTGAATAATGCTTATAAAGTCTCAAACTCCAACGATTGTGATACTCCTGACTGTTATTCCTTCAAGTGGTGCATCCCAATCAACATCTGCATTATTCCTCCCATCAACTTGTGCACAAAATTCAGCACATTATGGGGTAGCATTTTGCTTATCCCCATTAGCTACCAATGCGTTAATTGACTGGAAATGTATATCCCCACGATTAGCATTTTCGTGTTTTAAAGTTTCCAAGTATACAATGGCAGTGATCAACGCTTATACTCCTACCAATAATCACTATGAAAAAGAAATTGATGAGTTTTATGAGTTTTATGAGCAACTTGAAGATCTATACTCTCGCCTCAAGACCTCATTACAAATCGTTGTTATTGGAGGAGATTTTAATGGCAGAGTCTACAGAGATGGTGTCAACCAGCCCTGCGTTGGCCCATAGACATAATCGCGCGAACAATGTGAGAACGGTAGAAGGTTAAGTGAATTCGCGACAAGGTGCAATATGGTTCTCATGAACACATTTTTCCAACACCCTGTGAACCATTTGACAACATTCCGTTCAAGCTGCGGTAGGTATTCCTCCCAAATCAATTACGTTTTGGTTAATAAACGTTGGTTCAGTGCAATCGAAAATTCCTGCGCATATAAAGGCTGCCGAAGGGGTAGTGAGAATGACTCTGATCATTCACTTGTCTCTTGTTCGTTTCGGCGAAGAACTGTATTCTGGGTCCGGGTTACTCCCTGCTCACATACAACAACTATGCTACCAAGTTTGCCAAAGCCTACTTAGCAGCTTCAGTTGCTGTCCCAAACTGTGATATGGGAATAAATCAGTCTTGGAACACTCTAAAGCACAAGATTGATACAGCTAGTTTGGTGCTTTCTCGTTCAATCAACTTCAAATGCCCAAACTGGTTGTCCACCAATTCTCGAGATTTTTATGCACAAGCAAAGAAAGCTCCGAGAAAAAGTGAAGCCAGGACATGGCGTGTGGAATTTCGAAAGAGTTATGAGGAGGACGAGCAAAAACATTGGGACTCTGTAGCAGATGAGCTAGAGGTTTTTGCCCACCATAACAATTGTGGAAAAGTTTACAAGAAATTGGATCAGCTATGCCGTAGTAACAAAGTTAAAGTTGGATCGTCTGGCATTTCTAAAGAAGACTGGTTACTCCACTTTAATCAAACTTTAAACCATCCTGAAATTACAATAGGATGACTGCAAACCTTGGCTTGTCCAAATACCGATTGGAAGAAAAGGAAAGGTGGATAGAAACGTACTTGGATGGGTGCTGTTCGGGACGATCTTTACACACTCTTGGCCGGCACTTTATCTTGAAAACAATGGCTAAATCGATTGGACTGACATATCCCTACACGCCTCCCAAAAATCGTGAACATTGGAAGGGGGACCATTCGAGATGCTACGCGAATTTGGAATTAATCAAGATGTGACTTTGTTGTCATGACTTTGAAATGGGAATAGGGCGTGCTCTTTATTGTATTCCAATATTTAACCATTGCACAATGTTTGTAAATAAACCGCATTGACTTTTTTTTTTATTGTTCTACCAGACGCAACAACAGCGTGTGTTTGTCCGAATCGAACAGCCTCAAGTTGGGTTTGACCAACAACAGCAGTTCG
The DNA here is from genome assembly GCA_025895645.1 of Cardicola forsteri. Taxonomy (NCBI): domain Eukaryota; kingdom Metazoa; phylum Platyhelminthes; class Trematoda; order Strigeidida; family Aporocotylidae; genus Cardicola; species Cardicola forsteri. The sequence goes on from JAKXYG010000452.1 coordinate 82,918, forward strand.
ACAAATGATGGCTTGAACAGCGACTTCGACGCTAATACCAACACGTATCCGCACACTCACCGTCACTATACTGCCACTTCCAACACGAGCAGTACGAACTCAACCAAAGACAGTCTCGCCCAGCCCGATCTGATGCTATCGAACACTCCTGTACGGTCGGATTCGTCGTCACGAGCATCGCGACGGTTGACTACACCGACGTCTGTTTCGGAGTCGAAAAATAAAATGAACCAGTCCATGCGCCTCAGCTCAAACGGAGTATCCGAAGCGGCATCGAATTCGTCCTCATCGTCTCCGCCGCCGCCTCCTCCTCCTCCTCCATCTTGCCAAACGGACAATTCAGATTCAGCCGAGGTTGTCGATCCAAGTGCCAGTTTTCACAGTGTGCACCAACTTCGACAAGATCCGTTGCAGGAGTTGGCCCGGCTTACGGGAGCGGGCTCCAAGCGCAATGCACTGCTCAAATGGTGTCAATCGCGAGTCAACAATTATCCAGGTGTCGAAGTGACCAATTTTTCGCGTTCGTGGAACAATGGACTGGCCTTGTGTGCTCTGCTACATACCTACGTTCCGACCAAAATTCCGTGGAATGATCTGGTAACGTCCACCGGTACACCGACTGACAAACGGCGATGTTTTGAGGTAATTTTTTTCTTGGTGAGAGGAATTGTACAAAACTAATAACTTGTAATACTGTCAAATTGTCTAGGCCCATTCAGGAGAAAAAATCGGGCGGTTTTGTCAATATTTACAAACAATGGCGACTTCACAAGGATGCTGTCTTCTGGCCAAGAAATGTTGTTATTCTTCTACGTTTGTGTTACGTTTAACAACCAATTGGAATCGATCGTTCCATATGTCGTACAATTACGGGAAATAATGAAATAATGTCACTAACTAAAATGCATACAGGAGATGGTACTTGGAAGATTGAACCTACTTTCCTCGGTTCGGAGATTCAATTAAAAGTATGACAAGCTTTCGCCGTGATAGATAGGGTACTGTATGTAGCCGTTGGACTAAGGGAAACAACTTTGACAAATATCAAACAGCCTTGACAATCCTTGATTAGTATTAGCACTGTCACCAAAATGTCGAATATAAAGACTTTCCTAGACACAGCAAGCGAGTACTTGAGATGCTTTGCGCAGCTGTTACGTCACCAACCAATACATAGTATTTTCCCCCTATTCGGTTATGGAGTTGTGGTAGAGTACGTATTTTTCTTATGGATGTTAATGATTCTGAGGATTGGAGTAATGCTTATAGAGTCTCAATTTTCAGTGATGGTAATATTCCTGACTGTTCATCCTCCACGTGGTGCATCCTGGACTAGGTGCCCCTAGGCATCTAGACTAATAACAGCAG